>JAEANM010017926.1:0-12809 GCA_017656035.1 Myanophis thanlyinensis | reverse complement strand
CCCCCTCCCTAACCCTGAACTAAAAAATCCGAATTAAAAACCCTTTGGGGAATAGATTTAGTAGGGGGCCAGTCCTTCATCACTGATCCATTCATCACTGAATGCTCTGAACTACTTTGATTCTCTGAGATACGAAAAACCGACAAGCCAAATAGGTTCAAACATGTTGTCTTAACCCATCTTCCACCTTCCATCATCCCAGTTTCATCTTTCCTTTGTTGGATAAGCTGAGGTACCTGATTTTATTTTGAGAACTGTGCTACTCAAATCTGTTCCAGAGATTCCAGAGAACTATCTGCCCTGTGAATGTCAATCCAAATAGCTACTAGGAGCTGAGTGATATATTTAACAAGTAGTTTGGGCCATCAAGGATGGCTTTCAGACTTTGAAATGTAGCATTTGAGACATTTGTTGGATAGAGTGTGCTACTTTGCAGAAGTAGAGAGGGACCAAAGGAACCTGAAACAGTTTTAGATTTCTCACAAGCTTGTGTCATGTCAAGAGACAACATTAAAAAAAAACCCTTTTGAATGTCTTCTATTCCAACCTCACAACAAACAAGCAGTGTGATGGGTTACCATGGAAGCTGGAAAATATTATAATTTCCCCCCAATCTTCTGTTTATAAATGTTGATATATCTCCTCTAAGCTGGGCTTTTGGGGGGCCTTTTAAAAAGATCCATATTCATTTTCTCATTTTTGATGGCCTCATGTCAAAGATGTCAAGAGTTACACCTCACACTGCCAAACCTGATGATATGGCAGGCTTTGAAAATCATTCAATTTGAACAATGCCTCTACACCCTGAAGCAGCTTTTGTAGACCTTTATTTTTTACTTCATAACTGACTAGTTTCTTGTCAAAACTCATGGCACACTTCTGAAATAAGCAGGCTCTACTTTTGGTATCAATCCGAAGCTTCATCTCTTTGTGGCCCATTATCCAAGGATATATGAAAATATAAAGTGCACAAATGTCACTTCAAAACAATATCTTCGTTATTATGTTACTTTCCAACAAAATAATTTTGTTTTATTGGGTATTTTCCCATGGCAGATTTTGCTTTTTGCAACTCTGCCCATACTTTTATTGAACTGTGACCTTTTGAGGCTAACTATGGCTACTAATCTAATGTTTTCTGAAAAGCTCCCTCTCTTTACCCATCCCAGTAGCTTTTCAGCACCTTCAGGAGCTTCATGCAGTCAAGCTAGTCCTTGCCATGTCTGTCTACAAATGCTCTGCCTGCCCTTCATCACCATTTCTATAAGAGAGTGCATGAATCTAATGGTCTTGCATTTGCCCTGAGCCGTATGTACCTTAGTTCTTCCATTTCTGCTATTTTGGTAAAATTGGCCAGTGAGTTTAAAGGGAGCATATTCCTCATCTCTGGCACGGGAAAGGCTCTCTTGCAATATTTCTTTCTTGGAAAAGCTATGTAGACATAAAATATTCCTGGGAAGCCTTCATTAGTGTGCATCTATATTGGGGTTGGTTTTCTTGTTTTTTTTCTTTTGCCTTTTCTGTTTCCCATACCATCATTAATACCTGAATAGCTATATGAAGAAATATCTTTAGTTGTCAGTGCTTCTGATTTTAGGTTGAAGAAAAATTTGGGGAGCAAAATTTTGGATGACTAAGAAGAGAGGTGTAGGACAAAGTCTGCCATTGCCTCACTGGCTCATAGACTGGAAGAGACAGAGTCACCCAAAGAAAGAACTGAAACTGCAGGTATTTTGCTGGCCCCACACAAAGAAACGGAGAGCATATCATTCATTCTTGTCCTATATATTTGGAGAAAAAGGAATTTTTTGCTATGGAGATGGAGAGTGGAGGAGAAATGAATCTCTTTCCTACCTTTCTGAATCTAAAGGAAGTGATGGCTTCTGGTCCTTCAAGATACATAAAGGGAAAATAGAAAGGGATATTCTGGAAAATACATCGAGAGATATAATTTCTCAGGGCAATTATCAGTGGTGGAATCAACCAGTTTTGCTACCAGTTCAGTGTGCGTGCGTGCTTTGCACGCAAACACATGCCAACCACGCTATTATGCAGCTTCTAAATTGCTTGTATTTTCTTACCGGAGGCTATCTGGGTGATTTGGAAGGCTGTGGAGGAATGCACGTGTGTTGGTGTCCTCCTGGATGCATGGCTGTCATTGGAAGATCATATTGCAGCCGTCTCCAGGGGGGCTTTTTATCAAGTCCATAGGATCTTCCAGTTGTGACCCTTTCTGGATCGGGGCACCCTTCGTACAGTCACTTCTGCCCTTGTGACCTCCCGTCTTGACTACGCCAATGCTCTCTACATGGGGCTTCTCTTGAAGAGCATCCGGAGGCTGCAGTTAGTGCAGAATGTGGCTGCGCGGGTAATCACAGGAGCTCCTTGGAGCTCCCATGTTACACCTCTCCTGCGCGAGCTGCACTGGCTTCTTGTGGCCTTTTGGGTGCGATTCAAGGTGTTGGTGCTTACCTTTAAAGCATTCCATGGCTTGGGACCCAGGTACTTACAGGACCGCCTGTTGCCACTGTCAGCCTCCAGCCGACCAGTGCGTTCCCACAGGGCAGGCCTCCTCAGGGTTCCATTGTCGGGACGATGCTGTCTGACAGCCCCGAGGGTACGAGCCTTCTCTGTGGCTGCACCCTCCCTATGGAACGAACTGTCCCAGGAGATTTGGACCATTGCGGACCTGTGGACCTTCCGGTGTGCATTAAAAACCCATTTATTTCAGCAAGCTGGTCTGGCCTAACACTTAATGGGGTTGCAAAATTTTTAATTCAATTATCTAAATTTTTAATTTTTTAAAATTTTTAACTCTTATAATCTGGGCCATCGATTTAATCTTTTTAATTATATTTTAACTTTTCTATGTGTCTTGTTTTAAATGGCTGTACACCGCCCCGAGTCCCCTGGGAGGATTTTGTGTGTGTAAATAAATAAATAAATAAATGCAAAACAGCTGTTCTGTTTTGAGTGAGTAAAAAAGTAGATGATAAAGGACAGAAAAGAGCAGGAGTGGGTGGGTGGGCCCAACTTTGTCAGGGATGGGTGGGCAGGACCAAACGTTGCCATGCTACCGGTTCAGTAGAACCGGTGTAACTAGGCTACATTTCACCATTGCCAGTTATGCCATTAATCAACTGCTATTAGCACCAAGCAAGAATCATATAAAACAAGGGGTCCATTAAATAGTGGGAAAGTGAGGAAAAGTAAGCAACATTAGTCAACTGCATATAAGCCATGTTGGCAGAGGATAATCAATTGCCTTAAGTGTCTTTGTTGCAAAAACTGTCCCTATGTAACTGTACTGTATCAAATATCTGGGTCATTTCTTTCAATTGTAACTAAGTGAGCCTGACAGGAAGCATTATCAAGCAAATTATTTTTATTTTAATTTCACAGAGGCTTGTCTAGTCAAAATTCAAAATTTGAAATAAATTCTAATTTTATTAACATTTTAAGGACCTGAAGATATGGTGGAAAACTGGATTGATCAAGATTTACTTAACAGAACTTTTATTAAAGAAAGCAATTAACAGTCAGTTCCCTTGTTGGGCCAAAGTCCATAAAAACATTTTATTCCAAAATTCAAATTTCAGAATTCCAAAATAGACATTCAGAAGATTGGTTTTTGGTTCCAACATTTTAAAAACCAATTTATTGCATTGTTTTGTAAGCTTTATGTTTCTTTAAAGTTCAGGGTTGCTCCACCAATTTGTCACTAAAACAAAACAGTATTCTCCCGGGAAGAGGGAGAAAATGGGACTATCTAGGACAATCCAACATCTGCCGTTTCTTTTTCTTGGGAGTAAGAAGTAGAGAAAATTGGTCAGTACAACAATTTAATGACCAGTGCTATTTTAGTATTTGGAAGGATTTTCAACAACTGAAACCAGCAACATATTTATGTATTTAAACATGCTAGTTATAAATCAAATTGTGTTTGCGCAACATGCTAAATTGGTTAATTTTTAACATTTTCTTTTTTATGGTATAGTATATTGTATGAATCCTGCCCATTATGGGATGGATAGGAGCCACGGTGACGCAATAGCTAGAATGCAGTATTGCAGGCTAATTCTGCCTACTGCCAGCAGTTCGATTCTTACCGGTTCAAGGTTGACTCAGCTTTCTATCCTTCCAAGGTCAGTAAAGTGTGGACCTACATTGTTGGGGGCAATATGCTGACTCTATAAACCACTTAGAGAGGGCTGTAAAGCACTGCAAAGCGGTATATAAGTCTGAGTGCTATGTGCTATTTAGCTGATGATTCAAACCTGAAAAAGAGGCAATCAAATTAATCTGTGGCACAGCCAATAATTTTTATCCTAACTATTAGTTAAATCTATCATTAGAATAAAAGAAAGCTTGATTCATAAAAAATAGAAGAAGCATCTTTTTGAACCAAGGATCCTCCAGATATATTGTTGTATCATCTTTCCCAGCAAACACAGCCTTGATGAGAATTATAACTACATACATTTGGGGTGCACAGTCGAGGTATGTTGTTTTAGATCATCTCTGACCAGAGATGATGGATCAGAATATTATTATGTAGCTGCAAGTTTTTAAAAAATATTGTGAAACTGACAAAAAGTTGCTGGAATTAAGATATACCAGGACAATTTCTTTCCTGTCACCTAATTTAAGAGTGGTCTAAATATGTCCACCATACATTAACTCACCTTCCATCAACCTTAATTAATTAATGTGAGAAGGCAGATGTCAAAAGAACAGAACCCTCATTTACTTTACCTTTTGTGAGCTTAGAACTTGCCTTTAACCTCAAACTGCAATCTGGGCCCCCTATCTTGTTTAATCTTAAATAAAGTATTTTTTCTGTATATCATTGACTTTCTTCTTCAACTCAGGTGACTTTTTAATGGCTTCTGCCTTCCAAGATGTCCTGTGCCAACCATCTGTTTGGCAAGTTTGCATGCCAACATTCATCCTCACTATAACATGCAGCCAAGTCACACTGCACATATACAAATCTTTAGACTGGAATGAATGGATGCTAAAAATTATTTTTGCATGAGTGCTTAACACTTAGTTCCACTTCCTTATCTGGCAGCAGATGAAGCTCCTGTTAGCATGTAGCTGAAAAAACGGGATATTTTTTTTGTTTGAGAAAAATTAGCTTCCTTTGCCAGCATCTGCTAAAATTCTGAGACTATTAGCTTGTACATCCCATTTTTGGAGGACGAGTTTAGTCTCTCTATGTGATTTGGTTGTCAAGAGAGTGGGGAACTCATGTATTTCTGGGGGTTTAATGGCAGAGGGCCCTATGGACCAACAACATCAGTATGTCCCTTTCAAGTAAATCATAGCTGGGTCTACTTTTGCCAGCATGACCTACTGTGTGCCACAAAGACTGCTCAGTTCCTCCTCACTGTTTCACTTCCCTCCCTCTCATTCACACACATGTATTCTGTCTTACTTTGACTTTCATTCCTCTTCTTTTCAGAGCATACCTGTACTTTTCCAGGTGTTCCTCCACCTGCTCTCCGCTCTCACTACAGATCACAATGTCATCCGCAAACATTATCATCCATGGGGATTCCTGTTTTACCTCATCTGTCAATCTGTCCATTGAAGGTTCCAAGCAGTTCATTGAAGACCTAATGTTAATTATTCCCTTCTCACCAAATGTAACTTACAGAATTTGGAGATGAAATAAAGGAAACTCCTATATAGGTTATATACTCTGAGTTCTCTGAAAAAGGTAGACATAGATGCCATTATTATTATTACCATGTGTGCTGGAGAGTAAAAATAAGGTAGATAGATAATATTGCTGAGCTTCTGCAAGTAAATTACATAATATTTCCATCTCCTGTAATCGGAATAATGTGGAGTGGGGGAAAGAAACTTAAGTAGAATAAATATAACATTCCCTGATCTACTACTATCAGATCATCGAATTAAGTAGGAATTTACCTAGTTAAGGAATTCATATTAAAATATCCCAGGCAGATGGCTTTGCCTGATGTCATCCAATGAATAGACTCTACCACATCTCTGGTAATTGGTTTTATTGTGAAACTTTTACTGGCAGGAAGTTTTTACCTATTATTCAATCAGAATCCATGCTCGTGTAATTTAAATCCTTTCATCCATTTCCCAATATATAGAATGAGAGAGAACAGGTCTTGATATTCTTCTGTATAACATCATTCAGATAGTTAAAGAATGCTTTCATGACAGTCTTTTCTCAAAACTAACCTTATTCAGTTCCTTCAGTCTTTCTTCATAGTCTCTGATTATCTTTGCTGACCTTTTCTGAATCTATTCCAATTTCTCAGAAACTTTTATAATATGTGGTACTCAGAACTGGATATAATATTTATGTCTGATGTTTCATCAAAAGAGAATAGAACAGAATTATTACTTTCTGTGATTTGTAATGCATGATGACATTCTTTACAACTGCATCACATTTTATTTTATTTATTATGACTTACAATATTTAAAGATTGTATGGCTTTTAATTTTAGAACACCATTCCTGAAGGCTCACAGTAACAATAAAATTTAGAACTAATAAAAGTAGAATAAACCTGGTGATGCTTTATACTACAGCATCTTTATCTGTAGCTTTCTCATTTAATTTGCAATCAATTACAGCCCAATATTGGTTTTGCAGATCATTTCTCTTTTAAAGTACTACCCATCATCCAATTTTATATCATTAGCAAATCTGATCAGGTGACTTCATGAATTCATCCATGAATTAAATGAAAATATTAATGAATAAAACATATAGACTTATAGCACTCAATACTTCTGGATGAGAAAGCATTCATGGAACAGCCCTTGAGTAGGCTTGTTGAGCCAGTTATATACCTGTCCAACTTTCTAATAAGAGAGATGCTCCTTGACAATTTTTGTTTTAATCTCAAACTTAAATTTTGCTTCTTTAAACTGCCCTTCACAATTTCCTGGTAGAGCATATAGTTCTTTGCTGGAAAAAAATAACCTAAATAGGAGTTGTCATCTGCCTTTTTTCTGTTGCCTGTTAGCATTTTGTCTTTATTTTTTATTGAGCTTTTCTTTTCTTTTTGAACAACAAGTCCTTTTTATTATTGTCAGAATTCTTTGCTAATCTCAGTTTTCCTGACACCTGCTCTACAGTTTTGAGCTATCTGTTTGGTAGCTCATCTGGTACTCTTTCCATTTCCTGTATATGTTTTTTTTTCTCTTTCAGATATTTATTAAGATTTTTATGTAACCACAGTAGCTTCTTTTGCTGCCCTTCATTTTTTTTCCTTGCTCGTTAGAACTGTTGCACTGTTGTGCTTTTGGTATTTTTATTCTTATGACACTCCATTCCATCTTGAACTCCTTTTCCTATTAGCTTTTCCTGTCCTTGGATCCTGTATATCTGAGTCTATTAAAATCCCCCCCTTTTTTTGGCATTCAGATGTATGTGTTTGACTACATTCAGCTTTACTTTCCTTTAAAATTAAAAACTCCATCATTACTTAGCCACTTTCCCTGAAAGTTCCGGCTATGTTTATCTCCTTAACAAAAGTCTTCCCTATTGATTACTAGCATGTCAGGGATAGCTGATTTTCTTATGCCTTCCTCTACTCTCTGAGGGAAAAAGTTGTCAACAAGACAAGACAGAAATTTCCTACATGTTTTGTAGATCTTGTCTCCCAAAAGATATTGAAGCAATTAAAATCTCTCATCATGATGACTTCATGCCTCATTGAAAGATCTGCAGTTGGCTTTTATAAAACATGGTTCACATTTTCTCCTTGGTTGGAAGGCTGTGCCACCAACAATATTACATTTATTTTCTCCTCCACTTATATTAACCCACATGCTCTCTACAGCATTGCCAAACAAAGGGGTTTTCTAAAGGTGTATTGCTGAAAATTAGGAGAGCTGAAAATGCAGACATACAGTAGATCATTTTCTGAGTTATTGCAGCCCCTTACACCCAATGTGTATCTTTTGCCCCAATCTGTAGTTTCATTTAAAAGATAACATTGTATTTAAGGTGCAACCTACTCAGTCCTGATCAATTGGAAGTTCACTTTCTACAACAGGAGAATAACACTCTATTGTGACATTAAAAAAAAAACAGTGTCTGAGAGGCAAGGAAGATGTGGCTGATCACATTATGTGGCTGGATTGAATGGGACCAACACTTTTAGTTTATTTTTGTCACACTTAAGGATTTTAAAGGGACTGAATAAGTGCCTTAAATCTCCAGAAGCTGATAACACATTTTGTTTTTCAAAAGTTTCAAAAATAATTTTTTAAATGCTAAACTTCGGAATTTTTTAAAGTCATAAGCATTTTTCTCCTTTAAAAAGCTCAGAGTGACTGATAATTTTTAGCCCTGCCTATAAAAAAGGAATGCTGAAAGTGAGACTAAGAATTGTGTACCTCAGTGCTAAAGAAAACATGGCACAAAGCTGATAGAACATTCTACTTCAATGAGAAATGCTGGCTGCTTATTTTTAGAGAGAGAGAGAGAGAAAGAGAGAGTATGTTGTGTCTGTCTGTAATGGATGCATTCTGCAGATTCTGCGAATGAAGCATCTGCCAAGCCATTCATTTACAAGTTTTGTGCAATCGCTGGTTGAAACCAAGCATTAAAACTTACAGTCCTGGTTCCAAGCTATTGTCTGCAAAATAGCAAAGCTGTCATCCCAGACACAATATTTGATCAAACTGAATCTGCCCTGTGTGAACCCAAATGCATATGAACCACTGGGCTAGTAAAGTTTGGCAAGTAAATTCATCTTTTTTTGTTGGCAGGTTACTATAACATTTCAAGGATAATGAATTTATCATGGTTCTAGCAAAGTAACAATGAAATGGGAAACAGAGCACCAAACTAGCTGCCTGGGGAATGCCAAGTTTTGTTAGTTTTTCTTCTTGATAAAGTAATACTGTATTTTTTGTGGCAATAAAAATAATACCAGCAATAATTCACTGTTTCTAAATTTTTCCTGAGTTCCAGGAATGAAATCATTTTTTTTGAAACTGAAGCAAATTGAAACAGCTACAGGAGAATGTTAAAAGTAATCACTGAACAAACAACATATGAAGTTTTCTATTTATAAAATTGCACCCAAACTTAAAAGCATTTAACTGAAAAAAACCACCAACCAAAATGTAAAACTTTTAGCATTAACAAATATTAAAATAATAAGGCTCTTTGGTGGAATTAATTTTTTTTACTACTGGTTCTGTGGGAATGGCTTGGTGGGCATGGCTGGGGGGGGGTCCTGTAACTAGGTGGGCAGTTTCTGTAAGCAGGGCAATAAAGATTAGGCTAGAAACAACACTAGAATGTTTTTTTCCTGCCTTCCTTACAGGATTAACCCTGTAAAGTGGAAAAACCCCAAAAGGAGATTTCTTCTAACGACCATTTCTCCGAACTGCTTAAAAATTTACTACGCTAGAACCTGCTGAATTTCACCTCTGTAAGACTCTGATTTTGCCTCAGCTGCTGTCTGTTTCCAACATGTTCGGAGATCCCCAGAGAATCACGATGAAACTCTGAAATCAAAGTCTGTTAAATTATTTGTAATAACCAATAAAGTTGTGTAGAGGCAATTTTCTCTGTTTGAGTGGAAGATAAAAGCAAAGCTTTGTTTTAAGACAGAAAAATCTTAGAATTTATCCCAAAAAACCCACTAAATATTTTTACGCTCTACAGAAAAAAAAATATAAAATAGAAATTTATTTTGAATCTATATGTCATTCCTTCCAGCAGATTTGCCCTTATTAGAAATGTCTAAAGTGATGATCCTAGCTGAAAACGGAATACTGTCCAGATTGGCATTAGCCATGAAGGCCTTGATTTTAGCTGGTCTGCTGCATAGACTCTGTCAAATCTTGAAAAAAAAAAAAAAGCAGTGATAGCATATAGAAAAGAAGCCATAAAAATAGATTGACCATCCAGCTGGCAATTGAAATGGTTTTGTGAGATCTTTACAGTAGGTTCCCATTCCATCTGTCAATTGAATATCCTTGCCATATTCATTTACTATAACACCAGAGAAATCACTGGAGCATCAACCAAGAAAACCTTTAAGAAAGCTTGGAAAAAAACATAGCATTTGTTTGCCAAGGCTCTTTTAACTAATCCCAGTAAATTCTGTTCAGAGGGGATGGTTTTAGTAAACACCTCTGGGTAGGAAAAAATGATAAGAGACAATTACCACTGAAAAATTTCAACTGCTTGAGCAGAAGCTTTAGCAGTAAAAGCGTTAGCTCTTAAGATTTGGCATGGATTGTGAGAAGTCAGCCTCTGGGGGAAAAACCCAGGCTGTATCTGAAACTAAGTCACTTCTTCCTCATCTGCCAATAGCTCACTCTTCTTCTCCTTCCAAGAAAAAAAACCAAGATTTTTGTTTTTACACTGAAGGAAATCTGGTTGGATTCAAATTTAGCCATTCTTAGAATAAACCTTCTGAAATACATGCATCTCAATTTATTGTCAATGGATCTGTTGACTGAAGGTGAATTTCCACTTAATTGTAAAAAATGTATCAGCTGTGCTATCCAGTCCATCTTGTTTTCCATGGGAACAATCAGAAGCATTTAGGAAGACTGCTAGCACTCCTCAAGGGAAATAGCACCCGTCTCTTCACACATCTCTTCACATATCCTACATACTCATAAATGGAGCTGGCATTTAGAGGCATTCTTCCTCAGATATAGGAGCTCATAACAAGAAAGGCTGCCCTCCAAGAATTTATTCCTGTTTAAAACTCTGATGTTAGTTACTCAACTAAATGTAATGTAATTCTTTAATCAAGAAGTTGATCTGCAAAGCTATTCCCGCTTACAAATGGGAAAGGATTAATTGCTTTTGCCAAAAAAAGGCTGGACCTCTCCTTGTTCTTGTAGTGTTATGTTCTTTAGGAGGATATTCTACCTCCTAATTCAAATCAAATCAAATCAAATCAAATTTATTCATCACATACATATAGATACATAGTACGAAAGGACGAAGTCCTGTTGATATAAATCCGCAACGCACATCTAACATCTAAGGTGTGCCAGCTTCTATCCAGCAGATGGGACGGATTGGGCCAGAAGTCTGGCAGTATCAATTCTTGGGCTCTGTGGAACCAGGAGTTGACCTTAGGGATAAAGGTAGGGTCCGGCCGGAGGACTACCATATTTGGGTGAAATATGCATAAGTCCGGTCTGGTTGAAAGAGCCGCCAGTTCTGAGACCTGTCTCGTTGATGTTACTGCTAGCAGAAATACCACCTTCAATGTCAGGTATCTCAGGGACACTGACCTTAATGGTTCGTATGGTGGTTTGGTTAGGGCTCGTAGGACCTGCGATAGATCCCATGTGGGATATTGATGAACCGTCGGTGATCTCAAGTTTGTGGCTCCCCAGAGGAATCGCCTTATGAGGGGGTGTTATGATAGGCGACCCGAGTTCTTTCCCTCTATAACTGAAGACAAAGATGCCGCCTGTCTCTTGAGGGTATTAGGTGCTAGCCCCCTGTCTAGCCCCGCTTGTAGGAGATCCAGGACCCGTGGTACCAGTGCCAAAACCAGGTTCACCCCTTCCTTGGTACACCATTTGCAGAAAGCCTTCCATGTTGCCTGGTAAATTCTGTTGTTCGTTGAGTCGCTTGAGATCCAAGATGGCTCTCCAACCACCCGATGCCTTGGGAATTACAAAGAGTATTGAGTAAAACCCTTTTCCCCGGTGTGCTGGTGGTACTGGCTCTATGGCTTGGATAGAGACCAGGTGTTCTATTGCCTGACGCATGAGAGTCCTTCCTGCGACGCCGATTGGTTCCGGACAGTGCAAGAAGCAAGTAGGAGGTATGGAGTAATTCTCTTGGATTTACTCTTTAAAAGACCAAATCTTCATTTCCTTGCTTCTTCTAGATCCTCAAAGTTAGTAAGCAGCTCTTACAGTTTTATAGATATTGGTGGCCTCTACCTTCTCATATGACAGAAGCTCTGATCTGGCCTAAATCCCTCTTTTTCTTGGATTTGAGCCAGAAAGCAGGTCAGTTCAGAAGTATGCACTCTTTTCCCTCTGGTCAGTGTCAATGAGAGTGAAAATGAAAGAATGAAAGAAAGAATGAATGAATGAATGAATGCCTAACTAAGAGAAAGAAGAGCTGTAAAAAAACTCTCCTCAGTTTGCATCCTGATAGAAGTAAGCCGGTAGGTTTATACAGCAATTATTTCTCTGCCATGGATTATTTCTTTTACTTTGTGCTGCTTATCTCCCCAAGAGGTGCGCCTTCTCTTTGCCCCTGGGCTATGGAAATATTTGCTCAAAAGGATTAGCAGAGATACCCAGCCTAGGCCTTGTGTCTGACATGCTAAATGAGCAAGGACCTTGGATAAGCTGTTAGAGGTGGATTATGCCTTAACCAAAAGAACAAGGACCCTTCTAATTCTTGAATCCATGCAGGTCAAACTAAAAGACTGTAAATTAATTGATACCATTTACTGTAGTCTGTAATAATGTATTTAGCATTGCTTAAGTAGGCCTCTCTTTAAAAAATTATTTCATGGGACATGGGTGTATATGCATGTGGGCAAGCATCTGTTTCTACTTTAATTTCATCTGTGAATATATGTCTTATGAAAAATAATAACACCATAAAACGGAGCACATCACATAGAGTTTGATCAATTTGAGCATTCCTTAATCCATCTTGCGGCCGCGCGGGTAATTATGGGAGCTCCTAGGAACTCCCATGTTACACCTCTCCTGCGCAAGCTGCACTGGCTACCTGTGGCCTTCCGGGTGCAATTCAAGGTGCTGGTTCTCATCTTCAAAGCGCTCCATGGCTTG
>JAEANM010017925.1:0-12810 GCA_017656035.1 Myanophis thanlyinensis | reverse complement strand
GAGAGAGAGAGAGAGACTTTGGCAGAAATTACTACAGCATCTTTATAGACCACTAGTAAGTAGTGTAATCGTGGCCAAGAGGACCTTTGTGGAACTGCTAGTTACAACCTTTCCTGGACCCAACAATCCCTGCTCATGCTAATCACTTCCTGCCTTGACTATTGCATTACGCTCTACATGGGGCTGCCCTTGAAAAATATCCAAAAGCTTTAGTTGGTTCAAAATATGGCAGTCAGCATGGTTTTGTGAAAGCCTAGATTTGCATATCTGCCACCTCTCTTGTAGGAGCTGCCAATTTGCTTCTGGGTCCAGTTCAAAATGCTGGTTGTCATCTTCAAAGCATTACATGGCCTGGGGCCAGGTTATTTGAAGGACTGTTTTTTCCCAGTCATATCTTACCAATTCAGAGAGAAAGCAGGGTATACTATGAGTCCTCTCTCTTAAAGAGGTCCATCTAGTGGAAACAAGCAGAAGGGCCTTCTCCATGGTGGCTTCCTTTTTGTGAAATATCTATAGGGATAAGATTAGCTTCCATTTTGACACTCTTTCAGATGGCCATGAAGAAATGGTTCTGTCCATAGGGCTGGGGACCCCAAGTAAAATGGAGCCAATTAAGTTGTTGGTCTGATTGTTGTCACCAAGCTGGGGAGGCGGAGCTATTGTATTTCACACTGGAATTTTATCTTTGTAAGCCGCTGGGAGTCACCATGAGTAAGTTGAGTGGCCATATAAATCTTCTAAATAAATAATTAAATAGTCCATAGTTGGGAATCATTTCTGCACAAATGAAAGAATAATGTCAATCACTGAAAACAAATTGCCCTCCAGAACAGTTTTATAAATGTCTAAGTTCCGTAATAAAACTGGTGATGGAAATATTATTAAATGATATAGATTATAACAACTGCTAAAAGTTATGAACTATTTTCAAAACAGATTAGATTAAATGGACTAAATTAAAATATTAGACCCTTAACACATTTTCTACATATAAAGATACTGTTATCAATTTATTATACAATACCTTTAATCAACAGCTTCTCCTGCAAGGACTTCATAGTTTTATGGGCACAGCAAGAGTTAATCTGCCATCACTTATAAATTATGCTTATTGCTTATCCTTTAGCCATTAAGCAACAACAGTATAACAATGCATTCGTAAATCGGATCCTACTGCAATATTTTATGCTAAGAATAATACCATGAAATATGTAATGCTAAAATGTTATTTATATCCCATTCCCACTGGGTGGAATTATGACTCTCAACTACAAAATATAAGCACACATATTGAAAGTCCACCAAACCTGTGGTCTAATTTATAAATAAGAAGAGTTCCTAGGAACAGGCTCCATGTGACTAAAATTCTGTTCTAAGTTATATGCATGATTTTATCCATGAAGTTTCTTTGAGAGAAGGTTTGCCAAAATTATTTTGTAGTGCAGCTATAAAATCTGCTTTGGCCAGAATGCTTCATTCAGACTGTAAACACAACTCCTCTGTGATTGAACTGTCCCATCTGAGACAGTTTTGTACCACCTCAGGTACAAAAAGAAAAGCTTTTTATTTTAGCAGGAGATCTGTGGGTAAGTACAGTAAATACAGGAGTTCAGTCTTTGTCTATTGTCTGGAAGGATGAAAAATGATGGCATTGCTTGAGTCTGAGTTTAGATTGAATAAACATTTCCATATAAAGTATATATTTTCCAATCTCCTATTCTATGGTCTGTTCACCTTACAACTAGAATAAAAATATCACTATTCTGGAGCGTCCATGTAAAATGAAACAATGATATATTGTGATTGTGATTAGAAGGATTTTAAGCAGTGTGTTTGAAATACTGCTAAAAAGGCAACGTTTTCTTAGAAATTCAACCTGGCAGTTTTGTTCATGCCTTCATAACCTCAAAACGTATTAAACTCTGATGGATGATTTGGGGGAACTGTCTCTTGCAGACAAATTTGAGACTTTAAATATTTTAGGGATACTTCCAGAGAGCTGGCTCCCTGTCTACCAGGTCATCTGATTTTAGAATGAAAATTAAGCAGGGCTTGAATGGATTGTTCTGACTATTTATGGTTACCAAGACTAAAATGTTCTTTGCAATACAAAAAACGAATGGCCAATCATCATTCTTCTAGCTAACTGGCCAATAAGGAGTCGCTTAGCCACCTCCTCAGATTTTCATCAAACACAATTTCCTTCATTTCTTGGGGGCAAAACATAGGAGCCTTGTCAAGCATTCATTAGGGCAGAAAACTGTCATCCTATGTAATAAATTTGTTCAAACACAGATTGGAACTGCCTTGCCTGACAAAGGTCTATACAGGTAGTCTTTGACTTACAACAGTTCATTTAGTGACCATTCAAAGTTACAATGTCGCTGAAAAAAGTGACTTATGACCGTTTTCCACAGTTATGACCATTGTAGCATCTCCATAATCATATGATCAAAATTCAGATCCTTGGCAATGGACACATATTTATGACCATTGCTGGTATCTCTGGGTTATGTGAACCCATTTTTACGACCTTCTGACAAGCAAAGTCAATGGGGAAACCAGATTCACTTAACAACTGGGTTACTAACTTATCAACTGCAGAGATTCACTCATCTGTGGCAATGTGGCAAGAAAGGTTGCAGAATGGGGCAAAACTCACTTAACAATAGTCTTATTTAAAAAGAGAAATTTTGGGCCCCTCTGGGGTCGTAAGTTGAAGGCTACCTGTACTCCTAAAATTATCCATTAGAACCCAGGGTGGAGCTGATTAAATCAAGCATTGCTAACCAGTAATGCAAAACATCCAGTCAAATGATTCTAGTGTTTTGAGTAGGGGATTTAAATTGTTTTTGCCTATGATACATTCTGACATATCAGGGTCTGACTACCTTTAAAAATCTGTTCCTATGATTCCAATGATTCAAGAGGGGGGAGAACTGCACTGTTTGTGAAGCATTTGCTGGGGAACAAATGTGTCTATTTAAAAAAAAACCCAACTTCTTTCTTCCAAAGGAGAAGAGCTCCCCCCCCCCCCCAAAAAAAAAAGTAAGGATAGTGGTGCCACCCATTTTTAAGTCCATTGACATATACTATTGGAAGCTGCTAACTGGATTTTTTAAACGTGCCTCCCAATTTTCCTTAACCCTACCCAAATAGGCACAAATTTATATTAACTTTCTTTGATGATCCTTTAGGTAATTGTCATTATTTGTTTGCTTATTTACAAAATGTATAGGGCACTGCATTTTCTGTTAGATACAATGCCAGCTCAACATATAGAATAAAAATCAAAGTTACAGCACCATGTAGCCAGATTTTGACAATATGTTCTCACATATTGAGAACATAGTGATGAAAGCTAACTGTCAAACATAGGTACCAATGAAATGGGGAGCAGGGGGAGAATCCTGGCTGTTGCTCTGGCTCGAGGCCAGGTTACATTTGTCACATTCCTTCCTGTGCTTCCAGTCTTGCTCAAGCCTTAATTTTCATCCATCACTTTTATCCATCGCTTATTATATTTAAACAATCTGTACAGAGGTCTTTTCATGGTTGAGCCTTTTACGTTAAACACCTGCTACCTGACCAGTAACCAATACATCTGAGCAGGTGTAATACATGGATAGTGCTTGACTTACAACCATTCGTTTAGTGTCCATTAGAAGTTACAGGGGCACTGAAAAAAGGGACTTATGATTGCTTTTCACACTGTTGCAGCATTCCCATGGTCATGTGATCAAAATTCAAATGCTTTGGCCACTGGCATGTATTTATAAGGGTTGCAGCTTCCCAGGGTCAGGTGATCCCCCTTTGCCTTCTTCTTAGAAGAAAAGTCAGTGGGGAAGCCAGATTCACTTAACAACTGTGATACTAACTTAACAACTGGATTTGCTTAATGACCTAATGATTCACTTAACCAGGGCTCTCCAACTTTAAGACTTGTGGACTTCAACTCCCAGAATTCCCCAGCCAGCATGTAGTGGTTGGGGAATTCCAGTTGTAGTGATTTGCTTAACAACTCTGGCAAAAAAAAAAGTAATAAAATTGGGCAAAATTCATTCAACCATCTTGAATATAATGGAAATTTTCATCCCAATTGTGGTCGGAGGTCAAGGATTACCTGTACAGACCTGAACAATATGACACATATTATGGTAACACATAGGCATATGTGCCGTATTGTTTATGTCTGGAGTGGAGCACCAGAGTTACATTCACATTTGTAATGTTGATGCATTTTGCAACATAACTAACCACGTTTGTGACTGGAGAACTTGTGCTCGCTATGGCAATGCTTAATATGAATCTATGTTGTTTGAAGGAAGAAGAAAAAAAAATCCCATTAGGTACATCCAAACTTTTGAATAAAATGTGTATCTCTACTACCTTTAGCCTATATATTTTAATATTCTATGTAATGGGGATTTTCTACCACTTCCAGAGGAATGCACGTATTCTAACTTTTTGAAGTCCTATATAGTTTACTTCTAAAGGCAGATGAGCAGATCAAATGACAAGTAGAAAGACTAGATGAGAGGAAATCTGGCAGGCCTTTTTTTCTCCTTTGGTATCAGGATTCAGATTAGAGTTAGGTTCACAAAAGGTATTAACTGAAGCAACAAAATCCCTTCGTACTCCTTTCATGGTTAAGTAAAGCTTGCTCCTTTTTTATTTTCTAAGTATGGTTAGGCGCCTGAAGCATGCTTGTTAGGACGGAAAAAGCGTGCAAATCCCAGACCAAGGACCCTGCCAAAAGTTTCTTTAGACAGGCAAGGCAGCCAAAAGTATGCTGACAGTGTGCCAGAGCCATACTGGGTGGCTAAAATTAAATAAACAGTTAATAAAAAGATTTTAAATCAACCAAGTTGAATACAAACTTGTAATCTATCTGCTTTGTGAAAGGGGATCTGCGATAGAAGTTGAAGCTTTCCTCGCTTACGAGGCTGTACCCTGACACACAGATTAGTTAAAAAGTAGTTTCATGTGCCATTTCATAAACTGGAAGCAGAGAGGGGTATGTAAATACAGCTCAGTGCCTCTCCAGGCAGTGAGGACTTCCCCTTTCAAACTTTAACTCAGTCTGCCCCCTATTGTCTGAAATTTACAAACTGTATTTTGCAGCGGTAGATAAACTAGAGTCCAGCAATCAGAATAATTCAATTTAAACAATACATGGCTAGACCCCCTAAGGTCTCTGATAATGCCTCATTAAAGGTGGTTCCTCTGTATTAAGAAAAAAAAGTACTCCCTAAGAAAAGTGTCTGATTATATGTCTGAAAAATAAACAATGACAGCAATTTTCTAATATTTACCAGTAAATGAAAAGCTCCTCTCATGGAGGAGTCGAAATGCCTCTATAAACATTAAATGCAATAGCATTTCAGATGCAGTCTTTTGCTCAACACCATTATGAATTTTTAAAAAGCTTATGATAAATGCTAATAGAAGTTATAGCAAACGTGCTGCTTTCTAGGAAAATACAAAAAACTCCAGCGGTGCCTAATTTGTTCCTATAGAGCTGTGGGTTTGATTGCAGGCCATTTATGGTATAAAATCCCCATGAATTTGAGCAAAGAGGGATGATTTTACCCTTGGTTCATAGTTCATGGATTGCTCTAATATATCGCCTCTGTTTTAGAACAGAGCATTTGAAACAAAAATAGTTGAAGAGAAGGAAGTGCAATTTCTGAGATAAAGATGGAGAGATTTTAATTTAGGTGCCTTCCTCAACTCCAGAACTATAAAAATATGCACTAATCACATAAGGCTTAGTTAAGAATTACTTGCAGGTACATTTTTTTCATATTGAAAACAGCAATATCAATGGGGATGTGAGGGCTGAAAGATTTTCTCCAAAACACTTCAGTAATTACAGTACTTAAACTTTGTTCTTGTTGTGATTCTGTTAACTTTCCATGCTCACCACAAACATTGTGGTGTTTGTCACACTTTGATTGTGACAAAGCAACTTATTAGATGTCACAGAGTGATTGGACCAGTGCTGAAAATATGCCAAGCTGAAAAGATCAACCGTTTGCACAGGTGTACAATCTATGGCTTTAGGTCCTGGTCCTACACTTGAGATCTACCAGAAGGATTTTTGCAGAATATTGTCCTTGAACGCAGTGATCTGTGAGTGATATCCTTGTCATGGACAGGTCACATGTTTTCACAATATAACATTAATTTATATTATGAAGATTAATTTAGGTAGGTGCATCTCTTGAGGATGACTGTAGCTGGAACCTAGATTGAAAAAGATGATTACTCAGTGCCCTGATGAAGATGCAAATACAAGTAGTCTTTGATGACCACAATTGAACCCAAAATTTATGTTGCTAAGTGAGACATTTGTTAAGTGAGTCTCTTGCCCCATTTTACGACTTTTCTTGCTATGTTTGTTAAGTTAAGAAAATGGTCATTAAGCCATTGTTAACTTCGAATGGTCACTAAGCCAACTGTTGTAAGTTGAAGATTAGCCATAAAGTCCTCTGGCCAAATCATGCAATGGCTTCTAAACAATTCTTGTTACCAATAACTATCCATTTTGTTTCATAGAAAGGGAAGTGCTGAAATAAGGTAACCAGCTTGTGTGAGAAATCTCAGTATGAATCTGACTGAGCATGGAATCAACTTTTGTAAGAAAATTCTAGAGACACCTAAATCATTCTTATAAATGTACCTTGTGTTCAGACCCTTGAAGAGAATACACTTATATTTCATTTCCTCAAAAAGCCTCTCTCAATGATCCCATTTAAACAAAGGACCTGATTCAAGCAGGTAATAGGTAACTAGCTCAGCTCGGCTGCTATCATGGTTTTATTTGGAATAAACACAAAAATACACATATTTTTGCCTTCCCTCACTTGCCTTATATTGCCTTTTCACAATATCCCTTAATATATGTATATATTTGGTTTCATTGGCTTGATATGAAAAGGGAATATCTCATTAAAACCTTCCCACATGTAGTTAATACTAATACAGCTACTCCTTGTGTTTCAGGAATGGCACAAGGTTGGACTTCCGGTTGACGTCATGGTGTTTCTAGAAGCAGAAAATGGGAGCTCCACTTCTCCCCTAGGTTGGAAACATTATTAAAAATTAAAAAGAACTTTTAAACATTGGAATGGATTTAACAGTGCCACCTGCTGTCATAAAGAAATGCATTGCATCCAAAACTTAAGAAGAAACTTAAAAACTTAAAAAGAAAGGGAAAACACTCTTGAGGAAGTTGACACAAAGACTAAGCTACTTAAAATGGACTAAAGAGATTTTTGAGCCTTTTGAGACCTGATATATCAATTGAATATATGGTTGTTGGACCACTGTGTAAAAGATGGATATAATACAGTGAGATGTTTCAAGAAGAAAGAAAGAATTGGGAGGAGATTGCATCGTTAATTTGAAAGATAAGAGTGGTAGAAAACAGGAGGTAAAAAAGAGGGGAACAGATTGGAGGCTACAAAGAAAAAAACAGAAACTGCATCATGTAAAGAGACAATCAGACAAGATGCACAGGAAGAGGAAAAGACAAATAAAAAAGCAGATATAGAAATAAAAGCAGTGATCCAACCAGGAGCACAAAAGGACTTACAAGGGAGAAGATTAAAAGTAATGATTGATGAAAGAGGACAAGGAGTGAGAACAACTGGAGAATTAAAAAGATTTTAAAGCTGAAAAATCAGGGAATGGTGTCTGGAAAGGAGATAGAGAAAAAATAAATATTAGGGAAAATAAACAATGGAGCAGGGTTGAAATAAGACAACCGAGAGCAGGGTGGAGAAAGAAATACAGATCAAAGACAGGAAAGTAAAAGTCAAGCCAAAGAAAATATAATTGAAACACAATGGAGGATGAGAGATGATGGTTAAAAAGGCAGCAAGAGCATAACTAGAAGTTTAAAAAGAAGAGAGATTAGATAGAAGGGTGAAATAAATGCATAATTTGATTAAAGTGGGAAAATATAGTTAAAATTGAGTTATTAGAAACTGTAAATTACTGATGATATGCATACTATTGTTTGAATCATAGAGCCTGTGAAGTATTACATGTGTGATAAATGATATTAGAAATGATGAGTGATATAAAAATAATATTTAGTAATATTGGAAATTAAATAAGATTGTAATATGAAAAAAAAGGAATGGCATAAGGTTTAGTTAACTTCTATCATTCACGTTTTAGGTAGGAAGCTGGATAGGCTAAAGGACATTAAGATGACTTGCATCGGTATGAGTTGTGACAACCTATAGTACTGTTTACCATAGAATATATTGATGAAGGAACCTCTCAATCAACATTTCAAATTATCCTTCATCCTGCTTTGTAATGGCATCCTATGTTCTGGCAATCAGGAGATCAAAAGCAGTGGCACTCTTCTTTAACACCATTTGCAGAGAACTAAACTTAATGTATCTTATGACTATCTCCTAGATGTCATATTGGCCCCAGTCAGCAATCTAGTACCACATGGGATATGTTGTGAGCAATCTCTGCAGTTTTTTGTATATCAAATCACTCAAATTTAAGTTGGATTCCTAAAGTGGAATTCACTTCAGTATACTCACAAGCATTTGGATTCCACCAGAAGTATAAATAAAGTAGGACAGAAATGTGGGCCAGACAGGATTACTGTGTACTTTTTCCAAATCTTAAGAACATTTGCATTAAAGAAATTGGATTATTTTCAATATTGGGACGTTACCAGAAAGTCTCAGAGCTGTAGGCTTAATTTCAAAGTTTAAAAAATCCAGAAAGTAGCAATAGCAAATCATTTCTGTACTGTTGCCAGGAAAACTACATAAAAGTCACCATGAGTGATCTTGACTCCAGAGAGAAGGTGACTTCACCTTTATTTTTAAATACAATAGTAACACAATAGACAGTTTGTGCCCTGTAAAATAATGTCAGCAGTGAAAGAAAGACGATATTTTCTTCATGTCTTTCTGTGCATGAGCATACTCTTGAATTAATTTGTTGTTTGTCCAAATAGCCCTGCTCTTTTTCTCTAATAATAAATCATGACATCCAGAATATGAATCCTAATACTTTATGATCAAGCTTCTATTTGATTTTCCAACTTCAACTTTGCTAATAAGTTCATTATGATTTTCAACTGAATAAAAAGAAAAATGTAAGAGTATATCGTCTACACGCCTAAACCAAAACAAAAAAGAGACTTGGCAACCTAACTGCAATGAAGTTCCAGCTGATCTTCAGAATATTTATTTCTAGACAGAGCACACAAAAAATAATCCATGATGTAGTTAGTGAACAAACTTTGGCTGCAGCCATATATTATCTTATCAAAGAGTAAGTAATTTACTTTGATTATCCACGTGTAGGATTAAAATGTAACATTAAAATCTTCAACACTCATATGAACACCATGGAATTTACTTCAGAGAAGATATGTCTTCAAAAACCTTGTGTAATTCTCATGTAATTCTCACTTTTAGAAAATTACATTTTAATCAAACAAAAAAATTAAGACTTAATGAAATTCTAAATTAGTCAAAATGTTCATTTTACTTAATTACATTTCTTACATTTGATTAATTGATTATATGGCATTTTCAGCTCCTACCAACCAGATAGATAGATTTTCTCGAGGAATATTCCTCACAGGCATTTTATTTTATGTAGGTTTTTTTTTTAAATTTTGCTGCTAACTGCCAAAAAAGACTTGATTGAGGTGAGTATAAATTAAAGAAATAAATGAAGACAACCCAGTGGAAATGATAAAATAGTATTCAAAATGGATAATCATCACTTCTTGGAGATCAGGTTTTCAGACTTGTTCCAAAATTCTCTAATAGCTTAAAAGAAGTTAATGAACAATTTCCAAAAATAATTAGAAAGGGAAGTTTGCAAAGTTTACTTTACTGTAAAAATTTCTACCATGGTTGTGAGTAAGATGGCATCTCCCAGTGCTAAAACCCAGTCTGCTTGCAAAGATCAGCTGTCTGGAACATATGTGGGCAACCTTCCATCCTCTTCTTATCCAGAGAGATTCCAAGGAACCAGTCTACACACCGGTTCCTTGGTCTTTGCTGCGATTATCAGATCCACTTTTGCAGAGCCATTTTCAGTTCACCATACCTCTCCTGGAAGTCCCCCAGCATTTGTTTTCTGTCTGTGACCTTGGAGGGAAGTGAGGGTGCAATGAGAAATGTAGTAAAATTCCAGTGGGAAATTATTATTGAATTCTAGATCTTCTCACAAATGGAGAGGAATTCAACTCATTATTTGGAATGCTATCAAAATCATCTCTATTTACATCATTTATTTCTCTATTCATAGGAATCATGTACAAAAGGGGAAATAGGACTGTTGTTTCTGACATTTTGCAAAATGTACAACCTGTACGATAGCTCCGCAAAAGTGGACATGACATCTGCAATGGGAAACCTTTGTGTCAAGAGAACTTTGGTTGTAGCTGCCACAATTTGGAATATAATTTTCAACTAGAAAAGCACCTAAAAGATTGCATGTTGAGTACCATTACCATCAACTTATATCAAGCAGACAACTTTTTGTCCCCCTCTCATGTTCCTTTATTAAATGCAATTCTGAAACAGAGCTGTAAGGTTCTGAAAAGGTCAGGCATGGAAAAATGAAAACGCAATTATAAAAGCAAATAGAAAGTAGGGAGTTCAGCTGAGAGCAAAATATAAATGTCAAAAAAGAAATAGAACTGATAATTCAGTTTAGAGTCATGTGAATCAATATCTGTGGGGAGAAAGGAAGATACTGGGAGATAAGGGCACACCTTATTGTCCCAACCAGCAGTAGGCAATGCTTTTGTAAAGAACAATACTTTGCAGGAAGAAAGATGATATAATATTTTACAGTCCCTTTGAACAGAGGACACCTACTGGTTCTATTCATTTGCAACATGCTGTCCCATTTAAGTTTAATAAGAAGTTAAGTTCTACTTCATTCAAAGGGTTTGCACCATCTTGATATGCCTAACATGTAGAGGATTGAAGTCATAAAGGGAGACAGTGAGTCAAGATGAATACTGTAAGTAGATTGCCTGCTGCTTACTGTACTCACACCTGACAGATCCTTACATAGTGAGGTCTTCAAAATAAAAGCATCCATTGACAAGAGCAGAAGACACTAACAAACAAAAATAAGGAATGGTTTTCTTGGGGGTATTTAAATCAGCAAGTTATTATTTCATACTGGCTATGTCGTGATTATAGAAAAAGTATAAATATTGCACTTCAGAAGTAGGAACCCATCTCTATTACAGAAATTATGATTAAGACTTTTAGCCGATTAATTGTTCACTTATTTTTGTATATACTGCACATAAAGAACAGTATTTGGCAGCAAGAAATAAGTCCTGATTAAGATTAGTGTGACAAGTGTCACAGCATGCAATAATGGAGTAGAGGTTATATGTATGACAGGAAAAAGGACAAAGTTTCCTTTAAAATTGTAGTTCTAGTTTTCTGTATCTGTATTAACCAATAGGGATTTTATCTACTGCAGAAATTTCTTTTTTTTAACAAAGCTGTTTATAGTTTTAAGAAAAGTGATAAAAAGAGAAAAGTGATTTGAAGCACTTTTCACTCTCCTGCATTTATTTTTATTTATTTTATATAAAGACACACACAAGGAGATAAAGACACACACAAAGACACACACTTTGGAATTTGAAGATGTGGTACAGAAAGTGTATTGATGCTTTTGAACTTTGGTGTTAAAGAAGAGACCTGAAGACACCATGGATAGCCAAAACAAACAAAAGATCATTGAACAAATCAATCTTCAAGACGCAAAAAGACCAGGTTCAAATTCACCTATGTGATACTTTACATGAAGGCACAGACTTTTGGAGAAAGCTCTACTGCTGGGAAAAGCTGAAGAAAAGAGAAAAAGACAAAGCCCATCAGCAAAGGGTTGGTGTTGTTTCAGTGGGCAATGGGTTTGGAAACTTATGGAAGGACAGAACTAAAGGCAGATAACATGGAAAGTATCTGTCTATATGGTTACTAAGAGTTGATGTTGATATGATGGCACATGATCAGTCATAGGCATATTTATTTAGCAAAACTGGAAAGAGAAACATTTGAGGGAGGAATACAGTCACTTGCCCCTGTGGTAGCCACAATGTCAACAAAGAGTGGTTAGAATGCAGTACTGCAGGCTACTTCTGCTGACTGCTGGCTGCCAGCAGTCTAGAAGTTCGATTCTCACTGGCTCAAGATTGACTCAGCCTTCCATCCTTCTGAAGTCAGTAAAATGTGGATGATTGGAGGCAGTATGCTGACTCTGTAAACCGCTCAGAGAGGGCTGTAAAGCACTGTAAAGCAGTATATAAGTCTAAGTGCTATTGCTACTGCTACACTCATCATCAGCAAAAGCGAGACAAAAATCAAATGACAATATTCAATTTCTTTAAAATGTTCTCTATTAAGCTTACTGTGATCTTGTTTCTGTGAAAGTGATGAGTGATATTTTTTTTTAAAGTGGCCAGACCTTCTGCATATACTGCTACTATAGGTATGGGTGGCAGTTTTACTGGCCAAGGAACCCCACTCCTGGTCCTTGGTCTGCATAGAAACCCACCCATTCTTAATTCGTTGTATAGCTAATCCTCAGCTTACGACCACAAGAGAGTCCAAAATTTCTGCTGTTAAGTGAGACATTTGTTAAGCAGGTTTTGCCATTTTACAACTTTTCTTACCACAGTTGTTATATGAATCATTGCAGTTGATAAGTTAGTAACACGGTTGTTAAGTGAATCTGGATACCCCATTGATTTTATTTATTTATTTTATTTTATTTATT
>JAEANM010017924.1:0-12810 GCA_017656035.1 Myanophis thanlyinensis | reverse complement strand
AGCCAATGGGCATCGCCATCCCGACAGCCAATCAGCTGTCGGGTCGTTCGTACAAGATGGCGGACCGGTGTGTAGACACCGTCCGTGCATGCGTGATATACAACAGTATTCACAAGTGAATGATGGCGCTGCATGAAATATTCATTGTTCATCTTCTTTCCTACAAAAGGTTGAAGACATCCAAATTTAGAGTTTAGGCAACTTGATGCATATGGAAATAATACCTACACTGGGCCTGAGGGTCTGTCTTTGACCTTTTCTTCAGTGGGAATAAAGAAGTTAGTTCTTCAGTTCTTTAATCCTTTAAACATGGTTTCTGGTTATCATTTTGTATTTATGGTTTGTATTTTATCCTGTTTGGCATCTTATGCCTGTAAATCTAAATCTTAGCTTAGAACATCTTCCCCCCACCCCATTTTTAATGTAGAAATGCAGAGTGAAACTGTAATGCAAAACATTTCTCCCTTACAAAACATTGCAGGAAGCATGTTTGCTTTTCTCTTCAAACAAGAAAATATGGATTTTTCCCCCTTAGTTGAGGTGTTTAAAATTCCTTTACACCAGTTTCACCCACAGCCTGTTTTGTGTACCTTTCCTTTTTTTTTCAAAGAAGGAAACCTTATTGAATAAAATGCTTGAACATTCTATATTTGCGGTATCATTTATCTATTTTAGGAGATTAATTCTTTTAATTGCTTCACAATCTCTCAGGTAAGCATGATATATTAGAGAAATGGCACTGCAGTTGAAAACAGAATGCATTTCCGACTTCTATCCTTTTGCATAATTAGACTTCATACATATACATCGACAGACAGACAGACAGACAGATAGAGAACAGGAATTGCGATGGATACCTGTAGAAGAAATTGTAAAAGATTTACTCATTGTTCAAACATATTACTTATTGCCTAAAGAAGGAAGAATCCATTAAAGTGTCTTCCTACAGCATTAAGAACAATCCCAAGATGAAATGCTAAGAAGAATGATTAATGTATATACATTCGATAGAAGCTATTCTTGGCTTTTTCAGGTCAGCCTCCCCCTTCTCCAAGGTTTAAATACTTTCAGACCTGTTTCTGAAATTTTGAGCTGATTGTTTGTTATTGCTACAAAATTTTCATGGAATGCTTGATTTAATTCAGCTCTTGAGCCTCTTATACTCATCTTCAAACTATATTGGAAACTGGAACTTTAAAATAAGGGAGAATGTCTGCCTATCTATCTAATATTTTGCTCCCATGTTCTTTGAAGAAAGGGATGTGAACCAATAGTGGAATTCAAATTTTTACTACCAGTTCTGTGGGCGTGACTTGGTGGACATGGCTGGGGGAGTGGGGGAGTCATGTTTCTGTAAGCAGGGCAATAAAGACTAGGCTAGAAACAACACCAGTATGGTTGTTTTCTGCCTTCTTTATAGGATTAACTCTGTATAGTGGGAAAAAACAAAAGGAGATTTCTTCTAACAACCGGTTCTCCAAACTGCTTAGAAAATTTACTACCAGTTCTAGCAAACCTGCTAGAACCTGCTGAATTTCACCTCTGATGTGAACACATGTGAGCCATCTCTGTTTACCATGCAATTTATAATTTTCTCTTTAAAAGAGCTGTGCAAAGCTTTGAGGGGCTTCTTTGCTTTCACAATACTTGAGTGAAGCATGTCTTCAAAACAATTTGGTGAAGCAAAAAAGTGTATCACTTCTAAAGTGTTCCACTTCTCTTCAACTCTGTTTTGCTCTGCTTGCCTCTTTTAGCAGTGGAAATACCACAAATGTAGTAGTTAAGGTGCTGGTCTAAAAACCAGGGGACCATGAGCTCTAATCCTTCCTTAGACATGAAAGCCAGCAGAGTGACTTTCAACCAGTCACACTCTCTCTCAGCCCAACCCCTTGTGGCAATCCCCTACCCTGAGAAGAATGAAATATTTTGGGAAATATTAAAAAAGGCAGAATATTATATTTCCCCTAAAAGAAAAATGAAAAAATCTTAAGCGAGGCAGAAACCATCCCCAGTTTCCCTGCCCCAAGCAGAAACTGAGGAGACCAGCTTTTAGAAATGCATATTTCATAATCTATTCAGAAAGACTGGGTCAAGACAGAAACTCAGATAAGCAACAAACAGAAGGTTGATAAAATTAGCTGAGACAAACACCTAGGATTGCATTTCCTTTTTTGCCTATAGAGCCATCTATGACCCCTACATGACGCCCATAGCAATCCAGAAGGTATAAAATCCAGCCACTCTAAACTCCATTTTGTCAGCTGTCCTGAATCACATGTGGTTGGTGGTTTTGCTTCATCAATAAAGGGAACCTTTCTTTCCAATCAGCCTCCAGCCTCCATTTTATTTCCAGTGACTTTCTCCTGGCTTGGAATTGAACCAGATGGATTTTTCTTCCAATACCATCTTAGAAAGTTGCTGTTGGGAAGAAAGGAAGAAGGAGTATTATGTATGCTTGCCACTTGATCTATTACTATAATAAAAGTAATAAGAGCAGGATAAACAAAAATCTAATAAGATAAATCTAAAAAGGCAAAGTAAGTGTCCCAATTGCTGCTTGGCTTTAATAAAATCAGATGATTTTATATGATGGGAATACCTTGTCCCTTGAGGGACCCAAAGAACCTTATTCAGGAAAACTTCAGGCTTAACACCTTCCAAGGGTCATTAACTTATGTTTTAGTTGCAACTGCTGGAAATGGAGCTAAAATAGGAAATGAATTTATGGAAGGCTTAAGTGTTGGGAGTTGTGCAATATACATTCAAAAATTCTGAAGATGATAAAAGGCCAATAGAATATATTTATCAGCCAACATTAAATAATATTTGCTTCTGCAGTTTCATTACCTCATTCATGTAATAAAGAGAAAATGGATAAGAAAGATAGGAGAGATCAGTAATATGATGAGACTGTTGTTTTTGGTTTCTTGAATTTGGGTTTTTATATACATTTTTCCCAATTGATGTGCTTTTAAGAGATAATGACTGCCTTTTATATGCAAGGACTTATTCTCAATAGCATATTTTCTTTTCAGATACCTTTCTTTCGTTTTTGATTGGGAAAGATTAATGATAGGAGACTTCATTTGATGCTAGCATTCCAGTTTCTGCAGAGTTTGGTAGGAGTTCAGCAGCTAAATTTGCTCCCAGTGGATTCTATGTTATTATTACGTTATATTCCTACCTGAGAAAATATCATAGAATGTTATATTCGATGATATAATATGACATAGGCTGTATAGCCTTTGAAGTCAGTTCCCTAATTGGAATCCAATCAAAGAATCACAGAAAGATGGCTATGTTCTGCTTGAGAACTTCTAATGCCACAGATAATACTATCTTTCTGGAGTTGTAAGAGTTTGCAAATATTTCATCTATAGACACCGTCTAAACATTTTTGGCACTATGCAGAGTTACCACTCTCATTAATCTTTGCAATTGTGATTGATTCTGTGCATGCGCCTACTCTATAGTACTGTCTCTGCCTCATCCTCTTGTTCTTATTCCAAGATTGTTACATAGAGGATATTTTTCAGAATCTTAAAGATCATTTGGGAAGAGAAATTGGTGGACTTTATATTTGCCAATGACGGTGGCAGAATGATGAGCCAGCAAATGGATAAGTTTTTCAAAATTCCTGCCCAGATAAAGGGAAGGAACTAAGATCACCGATAAATGCTACACGTTGAAAGAGTTTTCACGTAAGTTTAAGAGCTTAAAAAAATTATTTGTTCTGAAACAAACAACAGAAGAATAATTAGAATGGTAATTTTGGAAAGTTTTAAATGGACTAAAGGGTCAGATAGATTGGCCATAGGATTTTGAAACTAATTATAAGAATCCTTCCTATGGGGTATTAAAATCCTATTAAAATATATGAAGATTTTGAATCTAAGAATTTTTCCTGTGGGAAAATATTGTGGATTAGAAAAAATATGATAAGAAGAAACTTTGAAGGCTGGACACTAGAGGCAACCAGAAAGAGCTAAAGATTATAATTAAAGGAGAAAAGATCTGTTAATATAGAATAAAGTATTTTAACTTTGGAAGAATTCAAGGATATTTGGGAACAATGCATTCAGAAATTTCTCTTTAAGTTTGTCTACTATCATAAAATTGGGTGTAAAACAGGAGAAAGAAGAGAATATAACCAAGAACCAAGCTATATAAAAATGGTATGGAAAAATATGTCACGTGGAATTTACAAATGATACCAGCTGATTTTTAATAATACAAATAATAAATCAAAACTGTCTTAGACAACTACCTTGTACTTACAAAAGAGATGTATTATACTCATAAAAGTTCCTAAGAAAGGATAAAGAGAAAATGAAAATAAATAAACTTTTGGGACATTATTTAAAGTAAATAAACATCAATTTTTTTAAAAAGCAAAAAGAAAGAATATACAGTTGTCTTCCGGCTGCGATTCAAGGTGCTGGTTCTCATCTTCAAAGCGCTCCATGGCTTGGGACCTAGGTACTTACGTGACCACCTGTTGCCACCATCAGCCTCCCGCCGACCTATGCATTCCCACAGGGTGGGCCTCCTTGGGGTTCCATTGTCAGGATGGTGTCGTCTGGCAGCCCCAAGGGTTCGAGTCTTCTCTGTGGGGGCACCCTCCCTTTGGAACAAATTGCCCCCGGAGATCCGGACCATCATGGATCTACAGACTTTCCGGCGTGCATTAAAAACCTTTTTGTTCCAACAGGCCAGTCTGGCCTAGTTCTATTGGTTGGGGATTTTAATTAGTTTTTAAATTAGTTTTTTAATTGTCTTAAATTTTTAAATTTTTAATTTTACATCAGGTTTTAATTTGATAGGCCATTAAATTAGTTAATTTTAATCTGTTTTAACTGTTATCTACTTTTTGTGTTTTTTAGTCGGCTGTACACCACCCCGAGTCCTACGGGAGAGGGGGTGATATAGAAATTGAATTAATAAATAAATAATAATAAATATTTGTTCAGAGTTTAAATGTATGTATGTAAGCATGTACAGTATATATGAATGCATATGGTTTTCTAGAGCAGGGCTGAATTATGTGGCTTTAAATATTTGTTTATAGATAAAATATGGGAAAAGACAGTTGTTATTTTTGGTCTGAGTTAAAGCAATTTCTGAGACCAGACAAAAAGAAAATGTTAAGAAACTAAGCTGTGGGATATTATTTGAAAAGGCTGAAGATAAAGATTTTTAATATATTGCTGTTTCTGGCAGCTCTTAATAGGTTTTTTTTTATTAACTTTGTATGTTGAAGTTTTAAAGATTTGTTTATAGATAAGAGAATAGATATCTGGGGGAAATATTTTGAATTTTTAAGGAAAATAAGTTACTAAGTTAAAAGTAAAGCAACAGGAAACTGATTTATTTGATTCAGTTAATATATATATCTTGCTAGTTTTTATAACTCTCAATGGATTTATGATGATTAAGATTTAATGATGAGGTTCTATACTTGTTTATAGATAAGAGATGAGATGGGGAAGAACAGATCTTTTGTTGAAATGTTATTGAAACATGGATTAAGGAGGAGTTATTTCTTTGAATATTGTTTTCTCTTTTTCTGATTTTTCTCCCACTTTCATTTTTTTCTTTTTATGTTTTTCTTACTTTGCATTGGTTTTTTACCTTTGTATTTTTCAGTTTTAATGAAAAAATATTACAGATTATTTGGTCTATATTTAAACTTCTAGTTCAGGCTATAGAAAGTTAGCACCCACCTCTCTCCTAAAAGAATGAAAAATGTTAGTTATATTTCCCTGGATGAGAAATGGAGAAACATGCTCTTGGAAATCAGTCCCCACCTTTCTTAATAGTCTTCAGAAGATGTCAGTACATAAGTGAGAAAGGTTCATAAGGAAATTCCCTGCAGCAAAATCTGAACAAAGGCAGGATTAGTCCTCAGCCATAATAAGAGTTGTCCAACAAGCCCTTCATTGCATCAGCCTAAACTTCAACCAAAATTAGCTCAGACAAACTCCTAGGATTTGTACATGGCTCCATTTGAGTCTGACAACACTCAATGAATCACATGTTCTTGCACAGGAATAGGAAGTTCAAGTACAAGGAAGGGAAATAAAGGTATAAATACCCCCAACGCTTAACTCCATGTGGTCAGCTGCACCAGAACCATGTGTTTGATGGTTCTGCTTCTTCATTAAACCATCTTTCCAAGTAGTCTTCATATTTCCAATGTCTTTCTCTGGGCTTGGAACTGAACAAATGGAAATTTCTTCCAACAAATCATTGAAAGAATCCAGTATTTCTGTACAATATTCCTTACTTTACAAATTTACATTTCTAGGCATTCATTCAGAACTTTTACCAAATCTTCCATGGAAATGGCAAAAAATCCAAGAGCTACATCTCAGACTCTACAGACTTCAGTTAAATGTTGAAGTATGATTTGCCTGAAAGGGTAGCCAGAAGAAAGTCTCTTCTCTCTCTAAAAAGGACTTGGCAGCATGGCTTAGGTTTGCAAAGTTGCATCTAAGAAAATCACAAGACTTTTGGAACACTGCCCTTTGAACAGAAGAGATCAAAGTGGAGATGTTTGGTCATAATGCACAGTGCCATCTTTGGTGAAAACCAAATGCAGCATATCATCACAAAGACCTGGGCAACTTTCAATCATTGAGTTGACCAAAGTATTTTAGAGTCAAATGTAAGTTTGGCTGACATTAGATCATGTCAACAGGACAGTGATTCTAAGCACATCAGTAAATCTACAGTAGAATCATGATCTCTCTCTCTCTCTCTCTCTCTCGCTTTCTCTTGAGGAAGTTAAGAGTGGAAAGCCTTCTGAGTTGAAAGTTATCCCTTGCTTCCAGTGGATGTCTGGATTATGGGTTTGCACCCATTCTGTGCCCAAATGTAAGGAGGTTGTGATGCAGAGTGGCAATAATTCTATATGATCATTTATTTTCAGTTCCAAAGGTATTGTACATTGCAAAATAGGATCAGCTCAAAGTGCTTACCCATAAATAATTCCCACAAGGTTAGGCTTGTCTAATAACTGTGTGGACATTTTAAATTGCTACTTTGTGGTCTCATTTTATGAAATTGGCTATTGTACCTGAATCTGACAAAGCAGAGAGGTGTATTTATAAGTGTCAGGATTCAATAGATATAATAAAAATGCTTTCATGTTATCATCTATCTAAGCTTGTCTTCCTTGACTAAGAGCTTCCCAGCCAAACTCTTGGAAGGAAAACCTGACAGGTTTTGTGAAGAATAGTTTTGTAGCTTACTGGGACACTTGATGCTGAATGATTGAGTGCAGTCCTTTGCATACTTTAGCAGTGCAAGTTGGGGCAAAGTGTCCTGGACTCTACAGTAGGTACATAAATTAAGATCCGTCCTTTTTTGTTTGTCTGTTGAGGCCACTGATGTCTTCATTGCTTCATTTTATACAGGTTGTCTCCAGCTGGAGTCCAAACAGGTCACTAAGAGAGTGGATAGGAATGAAGAAAGATTATAAAATCTTCCTTCCTTATAATTTCCTCTGTGCCTCAGCTTCTCTAATTGCCCATAAATTAACACATCTCTCTATTGATCAGTCTGAGTAAGACCATTCCATTCCATATTTCTGGCATATAATTGGAACTCTGATATATGCTCATGGCCTCTGCCATTTTCCTGCTCCAGTTTGTGAATCTCCTAATTTGCTCTTGCTCCAGTGTTTGTAACCAAAACAGCTCTAAATCTTTGAATGACATCTGGTAATTATCCAATAATGGGAGATTGCCTTTAATGAGGGGTATTAACCCATTTGGCAGCTTGTTCTTTCAGAAAGACAAGTATTTTAAGGACAAAGGCAATCTTAATGTGATCTATAGGAAATTTAACTGGTCAGCTTGCCATAAATAATCTGTGTTGGGTCATAAAAACTAGAAATTGAAGCTATTTTTTTTCTGGTAAACTTCCATGGGAATAAAGTAATACTAATTGGTCTGATGAGATAAACTTTGTAAGTGAGCTTTGTTCCAATTGCTACATTAGTTGTACCATGGCATTATACAGGTTTATTACTTGGTTATCTACATACTGTTGATGTCACGACAGTACCTTGGTAACTTGTTCTGAGAAGAACAGGGTCCCTCAAATATGAAACCATTTCCAAGATGAAAAGCAAGATTCAGTGTATCTCTAATGAGAGAAGAATGAGATTTTAAAGACTGATGCTAGAAATTTGGGGATAGATCAAGCCTGGTAACTACACACATGTTGTGCATTGACAATAAAGGATTGAATTGAATTGAATTGTATCAGTCTGCAAACAGGTTACAGGAATGTTATTTTATTGTTGTATGGTAAAATAGAACCTTGAAAATCTACCTGAGTGTCCCACTGCTCCCTTTTATGTAAAACAAACTCAAGACGGAGTAGTTTGAGTTTGTGTCACACTTTCTCTTTTCTAAGACTAAGTAATGGAAGTCTTCCCTTAGTGATGTCTGCATGTCTTCACAGTTATTTCCACATTTCTCCAAAAGGCTTCCCATCCTGATGTTCACACAATGGTCAGAAAATCATAACTGGCCAGTCAATTACCAGGACTATCACGCTGAGTTTTGATAGTTAACTACTGCCCTATGTTTTGACAGCATGTGGTAGTTAAATAAATATTGTTTTAAACTTTCCTCCCACTGATTTTACCAGGTTTAATTCAGAACAGGCACTTTTCTTTTTCTAAGCCTCATAGGCAAGGTTTAGTTCAACTGAGGATCCTTTAACCTCTGAATATTTTTAGACTGCCATCCCTGACCATTGTCAGTAGTGACAGCTGCAATGTGACCAGAAATCGAACAACATCTGAGGATGACAGATTTCCTATCAACCCTTTAAAGCTTAATACAGCAAAAATAAACTAGGTTATCACTGAGGATCATTTCTTTTACCAAGGTCTACTGAATTTTGGAAAGGCTGGGAATGGGAAGTTACTATGAGATACCAATGTAATATAGTAGATCTAAAAGAATTGGAAATATATGCATGTTTTCCTAACTAATGTTAATCATGTTAATGAGGTTTAAGGATGTTACATGATTCCAAATTTGCAGTCACTACTGAACAATGAAGAAATGTTAGGACACTTTTTGGGTCATTGGTAAATCTAGATTTTTTTTCAGGAACATAATAATGAGGATATAAGATCAATCAATTTATTCCCATCATCATTTGATTGAACTAGAAATGGGATGAAATAATATGTAAATAAACCTCATCTGTGAAAATCTAAAAATAACTCCTGTCCCTACCAAGCAACCCAAGAATATACATCAGTGCCCTGTCAATGCATATTAATCTTAATATCAATGAAGAAAGAGTGATATTTTATGGATTATGAGCACAAGTAGTCAAAGGCACTGAAAAGAATGGGAGAGAATACAGCTGAAAGTAATAAGAGTGGGAAAAAGTAACAAGAAAGAAGATAGCAAAGGCAAGGGATGGTTGATAGGGGAAAGAGGAACAAAGACAATCAAAATGATGAGGCAAAAGGGCAGAATGAAGACAACTGAAGCAATGAAATGGCAACTTTCCCTAGCAACAGGAATCTATCATGTCTCTGACAGCACAGTTGCTATTGGATTTGTTCTTGGCCATTGGCTAGGGCTGATAGCTGCTGCAGACATGCCAATATTATGCAGTGTTTCATATAAATAAAGACAAAGCAATATATTAAATGCTCGGCTAGCCACGTATCCAGCACAAACAGCAACAGTGATTTATGGAGACAAAGATCAAACTATTTCACAAGCTTTTGAAATAAGCCAGTACCCTTTTTTCATCAAAGGATAAAATAATGAATTGTAAAGTGAAAAGTACTATACATTGTCATACTGCATCATCTATAAACCAGTTAATTTTACATTGTTGGAAATTATAAGTGACTCCTTAATTCAATGAACTTGATGAGTGATTCTCATTATACCTATACTGTGGGATAAATTGATTTTCTTACATTCTTTACTATTATCTCAGTGGATTAGAAATAGAACTAGTGAGAATCCCACTGATTTTCAAAAGCCAGATAAATACAATGCTGATAAATCAACTTAATCATGCTCTTTGTGTGTATGTGTGTGTGTAATAATTTGAGTATAGCAAACTACTGTGCTGGAATCAACTGGAAGGAAAGCTACAGCAAACCTAGGTGAAGGTAAAGGTATGTGCTAGTCATTCCTGACTCTAGGAGGCGGTGCTCATATCTGTTTCTAAGCCGAAGAGCCAGCACTGTCTAATGACGATTCCATGGTCATATGGCCAGCATGACTAAATAGCAAAGGCGCATGGAGTGGTGTTTACCTTCCCACCCAGGTGGTTCCTATTTTCTACATGCATTTTTACATGCTTTCGAACTGCTAGGTTGGCAGAAGCTGGGGAAAGTAATGGGAGCTCACTCCGTTATGCAGCACTAGGGATTTGAACTGCCAAACTGTTGGCCCTTATGATCAACAAGCTCAGTGTCTTAGTCACTGAGCCACCATGCCCCTAAAGCAAACCTAGACAGCATATTAAAAAGCATCACCTTGCCAACCAAGATCCACATAGTCAAAGTAGTAATGGTTATGGTTTTCCCAGTAGTAATGTTTGGCTGTGAGAATTACACCACAAGGAAAGCTGAGCACTGAAGAACTTATGCTTTTGAATTGTGATGTTAGCGAAGACACTTGAGAGTCCCTTGGACTGCAGGAGATCAAATCAGTGATTTCTAAAGAAAAGTGGCCTTGACTGTTTTTTGGAAGGATAGATAATAAAGCTGAAACTTAAATATATTTATTGCCAAATGAGAAGAGAGGATTCATCTGAAAATACCTGATGTTGGGGAAGATTGAAGGTAAAAGGCAAAGAGAATGGCAGAGGATGAGATAGTTGGATAGTGTCATCAATGCAGTGGGCATGGGTTTGGGCAAACACTGGAACAGTGGAGGAAGGAGGCCTTCTGTGCTGTAGATCATAGAGTCATGAAGAACATGACTTAGTGACTGTAGAACAGACAAAAAATGGATCAGGTTTATTTTAAATATGCATTAACATCACCAAAGCTGGTCATTTATTTATTAAGGAATTCCCTAATATCAACTGCTATAGTGAAGGGACATAGTTGTTCCTACCTCAGTTTTTGATGGTCAATCACTATGCTACATCTATTCCTTTGACAGGGAATCCATAAATTATTAATCAAAATTATAGAAACTGTAATATTTAGCAGATATACTATACAGTTAGAAAGAATAAACAAACTAACAAACAGAAAGGTATTGATCCGTGAAATCGAAAAAGGAAAGAGGTTTCCACTAACCCCTTTTAGAAACATGCTAAGATTTCATTATTCATATTCAAATATTCCTCAAATGGATTCCCAGCTATTCTAGTTTTTCTCAATGTGGTCAGCCTCCAAACATTTCAAATTTAAAACAATTTAATGAACATTCCACACACAAAAATCATAGTCCTTTGATGAAAGCTTTCCTTGCTTGTCTGATGAATAGCAGCTTATTGGCTGTTTGTACTTTACTTCCATAACAGATGGTAAGTAATGGCATAAATTGCGAGTGATATAGAAACCTCCTGCATATTTATAGTTCTGTTAAAAATGTTTTTATGGAATAAATTGAATGAGCATCACATTCAATGTGTTTTCTTTTTATATCAAATTTTCTTTGAAATATAAATAAGCAATTTATAACATTATATGGCACAAACATATATAAATTCAGAATATCTGAAAAGGAAAAAAAATGTTTTCACAAAAGTGTATAGTGCAAACTGAAGTTTTTACTTCAAGGGCCTAAGGAACTCAATACAGATTTTCTTAGATAAATGGCAAATACAGAACTGTAATCTTTAAACTCATTTGCTGTGACATGATGTTTCATCAAAAGCAGTCTATGGTACTTCTGAAGAGGTTTCCTGTTATTTTTTAAATTTCCAATCATAGTAAATCAACCATTCCCTAAGGCCTAATGTACTATGTATTCTCATAGCGCTATTGCCTTTTTAACTAGCCCAACTATTAGTCCACTAACATTTGTTTGTTAACAATGTTCCCAGAAAATATAGATCGAGTATATCCAGCAAAAAAACTTTTGAAACAAACTTTATGTCATGGTAATGGTACAACTGATATAGTTGTATTATTTTAAAAACAACAGTTATAGTTTTTGAATGATCTCAATCAGAGGTGAAATTCAGCAGGTTCTAGCCTATTCATTAGAACTGGTAGTAAATTTTCTAAGCAGTCGAGAGAACGGGTTATTAGAAGAAATCTCCTTTTGTTTTTTTCTACTTAACCCTGTAAGGAAGGCAGGAAAAAAAAACATTCTTGTGTTGTTTCTAGTCTAATCTTTATGGCCCTGCTTAGAGAAACTGCCCACACAATCACATGACCAGCCACGCCCACCAATCCACACCCACAGAACCGGTAGTAAAAAAAATTGGATTCTACCACTGATCTGAATTCCTTGTATTGTTAGGGATTTTTTTTTCTTCTATATCAATTTGGGTTCAAGTCATCTTATTTAATATTGCCCAAACACATGATGTCATAATTTGTTTTTAATATCAACAGATTGTTTCTCTGTTATGCTTAAGAATTCCAGATTCCTATATTAAGGGAGAATTTGAGAGAAAAGGGGAGGAAAAGAGTGAAACTGTTTTTAAAAACAGACACAGAGACAATGGCTAATAACTATAAAGTGAAAGAGGATTCTGCTGGGTTATATATTAGTGTTATATTAGAAATAGTAAAGAATTAGAAAATGTGAAATGTGAAATTTAGATAAATGGAATGTTTTAATTGTCTTT
>JAEANM010017923.1:0-12810 GCA_017656035.1 Myanophis thanlyinensis | reverse complement strand
AACTCCCAGAATTCCTGATCCAGCATGGGTGGCTCAGGAATTCTGGCAGTTGAAGTCCACGAGTCATGAAGGAGCCAAGGTTCCCCACCCCTGGTCTAGCCTATAGAAGAGAAAGATTAGATGACATGATAGCTATTTTCTGGTACTTGAGGGGCTGATACAGGAAGAAAGGGATCAACTTATTTTCCAGAGTACCTGAGGGCAGAACAAGAAGTTATGGGTGGAAGCGCCTTAAAGAGAGATCCAACCTGGAGCTAAAAAGGAATTTCTTGACTCAGAGAACAATCAATGGAACAGCTTGCCTCCTGGAGTTATGGGTGCTCCATAGCTGAAGGTCTTCAAGAAAAGATTGGACATCCATTTGTTCAGGATGCAATAAGGTCTCCTTTCTTGGGCAGGGGGTTGGACTGGAAGATCTTCAAGGAGTCTTTCACTGTTATAATTCTATGATTCTAGATGTATTTATTCCAGGAAAATTTCCTTCATGGTTTCTGCTCCTTAGAGAATGGACAGGATAGCTGATATGATGGAAATTCTTGGTTGCCATGCTGAGGGGGCGCCATAGAACCTGGGTCTCTCCATTGCTAGTCCCCCTCTTTCGTCATTGGCCCACCTTAGCTCTTGGGCTGAGAGGGTGGGCTTGGCTCAAAGTCCCCCCCCCCCCCGAACATGGATCTCCCCATTTCCGATCCAATAGTTTCACCACTAGATCATCCTGGCTCTTGAGAACTCAATGTTACCATGCTTTGCAAACAGATGAGGCAGCCAGTTTGGTGTAGTGTCAAACTCGATTTCACTGAGGGCCACATCAGGGTTGTGTTTGACCTCAGGGGCTCAGGTGGGCGTGGCCAGCTCGACGTCACTCCTGTCAGGGGCCTGAGCGCTCTGCCAGTGAAAATGGACTCCTGAGCTCCATTTTTGGCTGCCATGGCCTCCTGCAACCCTCTGCCAGTGAAAACGGAGCCGTGGCCCTCCCGAGCTCCATTTTCACTGACAGAGGGTTGCAGGAGGCCGTGGCAGCTGAAAACGGAGCTTGGGAGCCCATTTTCACTGGCAGAAGCACCACAAGCTGGTTCTTTGCTGTTTTCAGGGGGCCCCATGGGACAGATCTAAGTACCCTGACTCCAGCTTCCAGCCCTTGAGTTTGACAGACCTGAGTTAAGGCATCAGACCATAAAACTGGGAGATCATGAGTTCTAGTTCTGCCTTAGGCAGGAAGATAGCTGGGTGACTTTGGGTCAGTCCCTCTCCCTAGCAGGGAGAAAAAAGGGAAACTACTTTTGAAAATGTTGCCAAGAAATCTAAGACATTAAATTATACTGGTTCGTTGGAGTCCATAGTGACTGAAAGACACATGCATGTGCATATGTGCGCGCGCACACACACGCACACAAACAGCTGATGAAGGGAAAGGTATCTTCTGTGAAACTAAGTTCCTTAGTTAGAGCTAACTGGTGTTCAGAAAATCAGCGGGTAATGCTAAATTAAAAATTCTATAACAAACATGATATTATCACTATCTTTCTGTAATGGGTGCTTGGAAGCAGAATATCTGTTATCTTTCTGTGTGTAAAAAGAGACCTGGTAACCCAATTCAAGAATGCTACCTTATTAAACCTTACAAAGGTTTGCTTTAGTTTTTAAAAGGATAAAGAGGCTTTCCTCTACGGAAAATTTGACAGAAAAATTATTAAGTAAGGCCCAGAGTTTAAAAGGCAACGAGAGATAAAATGAAATACTTTATAGGAGGCTTTCTCAACCTCAGAAACTTTAAATTGGATGGAATTCAACTTCCAAAATACAACATACGTTGGCTGGGGAATTCTGGAAGTTGAAGTCCACCCATCTTAAAATTGCTGATGTTGAGAAACACTGCTTTATAGAATAAAATAATGTCTGAATCAGATGACCCTTTCTATCGTTTAAACAGGTTTTAGATGGAATAACACTGGCTACTAAGCTGAAAAAAACCCTCACCAGATCTGAGTTGCAAATCTTCACATGACCACTAGGAATCAGTAGAGAGAAAGAAAGTCTAACATTTTGCTGACATCTAGTGGACATCTGGGTTTTCACACCCTAGATATAGTACTCCTGCAAAAGATCTTTTCTTAAAGAGCACAATTGTTTATAAAGTTGTGCACTTTCTTCTTAGAACCAGGGCCCAAAGTAATGAGCTTTCCCTTTCTCTGGTGCCTGTACCTCCTTAACCTGGATAGAGTTCCCCATTGCTCTCCATCACATACTCACCACAGTATCCTGGTGTGCCACACACGGTTTTCATTGTATCTTGCTCATCCACAATTTTAGATAAACCGAAATCTCCTGGGAGAAAACAGAGATTGTTGTGTGTAAAAGAGAATCTTTGTTTTGCTGCGGGTACTTGTTTTGGGACCTGGGTACTTACGGGACCGCCTGTTGCCACTGTCAGCCTCCAGCCGACCGGTGCGTTCCCACAGGGCAGGCCTCCTCGGGGTTCCACTGTCAGGACGGTGCCGTCTGACAGCCCCGAGGGTACGAGCCTTCTCTGTGGCTGCACCCTCCCTGTGGAACGAATTGCCCCCGCAGATTCGGACCATTGTGGACCTCCGGGCCTTCCGGCGTGCACTTAAAACCCATCTATTCCAGCAAGCCGGTCTGACCTAATACCTAAGGGGTTTTAAATTTTAAAATTTTGAATCTTTGAAATTTTAAATTTTTAACTTTGGTTATCTTAATTCTTTGGCCAATCTATTTAATTTGTTTTAATTGTTTTTCTAACTTTTGTTGATTTTGTTTTTAGAAGGCTGTACACCGCCCCGAGTCCTTCGGGAGAGGGGCGGTATAGAAATTTTGCTATTAAATTAAATTAAATTAAATTAAATTGTAGCACACAGGATTAAACTGTGTGATCCTTGGTGCTGTTTGAGCTTGGTTGTTTTCTTGCAGATGTTTCATTACCAAACTGGGTAACATGATCAGTGATTGTAGGGAGTGGAGTTTGCTCTCATTTTATATTCCAGTGGCTCGCCCTATCAGGGTTGGTGGGAGTGGTGCTGGAGGTCCTTTGGTTGGGTTGTTTATTGTTAGCTTGTTTGGAAGTTCTTTGATTGGGGTCCTGTTTACTTCTTGATTGTCACTCTGATGTTAATCTTGGTGTTAATCTCTGCTCACTTGGATGTTGAAGGGCACTGAAAAAAGCAATTTACAACAGGACCTCTCACTTATAACCATTATAGCATTGAGTTTGGGTGCTTGGCAACCAGCATATGTTGACTCTGGTTGCAGCATCCCGAGATCACATGGTCACCATTTGCAAACTTCCCAGGGGGCTTCCAACAAGGGAAATGAATGGGCGAAGCCAGATTCGCTTAATGACCATGTGATTTACTTAACATCTTCCGTGGTTTGCTTTGAACAACCCTGGCAAAACAGTCATTACAATCAAATGTAACTAACTAAATCTCCTCGCTGAGGAACAGAAATTCTGATCCCAATTGTGGTTGCGGGTCAAGGACTACCACATCAGTAGCTCAGGGTTGAACTGTTGGAGTCCTTGGTGCTCTCTTAGCTTGGTTGATGTTTTTTGTATTTCATTACCCCACGAATGACTAGATAACGTCTTCAGCGTAAGAAAACCAACCAAATAAGAATCTGGAACTCCAAGAGAAGAGAATATTTGTAGTTCAAGATTCAGTTATGGGGACCTTGGTGCTCTCTCTCTGTCATGTTCTCTGAGCTTAATTGTTTTCCTGCAGACGTTTCATTCCCCAACTAGGTAACATCATCAGTGCTAATGGTGTTACCTAGTTGAGTAATGAAACATCTGCAAGAAAACCACCAAGCTGAGAAAGCACCAAAGACCTCACGGATATGCATTCTTTGTGGGATGAATTTTAGATCAATTGGGATTGATTTTTAAGCCATCTCCCACCCCTTGAGACTCAGTTTGAGGTTTGGTTCTCTGGCCCTCACTAGAGTAATTACTCCTGTATATTAAAATCATAGTAATTAACAGAATCATGAGAATGTTATTGATATTCTGTTCTGGGCTATAGTAACAGACAAAATTATTTCTAAGGAAAGAATGCTGTGTTATTCTGTTTAAGGCAGAAAATATTAATTCTAATACAGGCAGTCCCTGACTTACAGCCACAATTGAGCCCCAATTTTCTGTTGCTAAGTGAGACCTTTGGTAAGCGAATCACTGCACTTGTTAAATTAGTAACATGTTTGTTAAGCGAATCTGCCTTCCCGACTAACTTTGCATGCCAGAAGGTTGCAAAAGGTGATCACAAAACCCTGGGACACTGCAACCATCATAAACATCAGTCAGTTGCCAAGCTTCTATAATTTGGATTATGTGACCCTGGGGATGCTGTAACGGTTGTATGTAAGAAAAAAGGTCGTAAGTCACCTTTTCAGTGATGTTGGAAATTCAAACAGTCAATAAATGAACTATGGTAAGCCATTGTGGTTCTGAGCATGTGCTATTAAGTTAGTCAACCCTTAATTTAAGGTATAATCTGAGAGAAAGAAGATCCATTTCTCCCAAATGTCTCTTAAATTCAAAATCCTATCATTTACGTAAACTGCATAATGACATTATAACACAAACCATGTAAATTTATACAAATGTGACATTAGACAACATTGTACAAAACGTATCATAAATTCTTTTTTCCCTCCCACTTTGGATCAAATCTCTAAGATGAATTATATGCTTCATTTCAATTTACGTCAAATGACGTGAATTGACGGAAAGGACATAATTTGCAATGCCTGCAAAAACGACATCATCACACAATTGATGTTAATTGCCATAATGGTACATTTTCCCACCTAGTGGATAGTTGGGAACAATGGATTCCTCTCTCCCACCATTCGTCTGTTGAAAGAATTTCACGTTATAATATTTTCTGTTTACTTCATCCCACACGTACCAATTTTGAGAGGAGCATCAAGGGAGAGATCTGCATAGAGAAGGTTTTCTGGTTTGAGGTCACGGTGGACGACTCCATTTGAATGCAGATACTAAAAGAGACAAAGATAGAAAATCACACATTTTTGTAGGAAAAAGTCCCTTACCTCTCTATATGCTATCAAAAAGGATTCCTTTGACACAAGCCAATGAATTATTTCTTATTTATTTAATGTATTTAATCAAGTTATTAGCCACCTCAAATGACAAAGTAACTTTAGGTGGCGTTTGATGGCATTTCGAATTTTTCTGACTGGTGGCATTTTTGTATGCCCGCTTAAAACACCAGGTATAGGTAGTCCTCGACTTATAATAGCGACTGTGCAAAGTTACAATGGCACTGAAAATCGTGACTTACATGACCTTTTTTTACCGTTATGATTTTTGCAACATCCCCATGAGCATGTGGTCAAAATTCAGGTGCTTGGCAACTGGTTCCTATTTATGATGGTTTGCTGTGTCTCAAAATCATGCAATGTCCTTTTGTGACTTTCTGACAAGCAAAGTCAATGGGGAAGCCAAATTCACTTGACAACTTTGGGTTACTAACTTATCAACTGCAGTGATTCACTTAACAACTGAGGTAAAAAAGGTTGTAAAAGGGGGCAAAAGTCACTTAACAATAGAAATGTTGGGCTCAATTGTGAATGTAAGTCAAAGCCTATAGGGTTTCCTGCTTGAGAAGGGGATGGACTAGAAGACCTCCAAGGTCCCTTCCAACTTTGACAATGTTTTGTTTTGTTCTGTTCTAAATTTATTAGCTTGAATCAACTCTACCTGCATTCTGTGCAGGGTTAGTTATAGCTTTGTTTCTGAATTATTCAGATAAAACCTAAGTTCCCAAGCATAACATTTACTTCAATTGCTAATTTCTTTTTATTTCATTGTGTTCTCCCAAATCATTCATAAAAGCACATATAGTACATTCACAGATTACACAGCAACCAGAAACTGATCAAATGGTAGGCAATTCTTCACTAGGTGCTGTGAAAAAATTAAAGTAGAAGCACAATTATAGGCACAAGAACAAATTATTATAGCAACACATTACATTCTCTACTATTGCAATGATAGGCAGACAGGGCAAAGAAGCTGCATCTGCTTAAAAACGGCAGGGAGCCTTCGTTGGATTATTTCTGGATAATTCTGAATAAATACTTTATCAGGAGTTTAACCACAGCAAAAGCACATTGCTCTGTACTGTTGTTTGGCTGGCTGGGGGATTCTGGGAGTTGGAGTCCAACAGGCCTTAAAGTAGCCAAGGTTGGAGACCCCTGTCTTGCACTGGAAAAAAAATCCCAATTGTTCTTTTCATTCACTCAGCTGCTCGTTCGATAGCATTTCTTTCATGCCCGGAAGTGATAGAGCCAAATTCTCCCTTTTGCACAAAGCTAACGACGGACTATTTTTCTATATGAATTTCCTCTCATATTTTAAAACCCCTGGTTGCCTTGGAAACCATCTTCCCTGACCTTTAGTACCGAGAAACAGCGGCCTACTAATGTTCCCTCTAAGAGTTATGGATTTCTCCTCGTTCTTTTGTGTTGTGCTGAAATTTTAGACCGCAGGAAAGAGCTTAATGCCAAATACATGCTGCCATTTCTTTCCCTCCTTGTCCTGTTTTTTAAGCGGCTTCTCTTCGGGGAGCAATTCCTCAGGGGCCGGGCGGGAGGGGGGGGATGAATACCAAATATGGAATTGTCTGCATTTCAAAGGATTCGGGAATGTTATTTATGAAACTCGTGCTGAATAGAATTACACCTTACCAGCAAGGAAGAACATCCCTTCAGGGGGTGTCACTGCAAACCAAGATTAATGTATGATTTGCAAGGTGAAACCAGCCACTTTCTCTCCGCTTGCAAATTATTCTCTCCAACCTTTGTTGCTGGCAGCTTCCGCGTTCAACAAAGCTCAAGTACTTTCAGACACAGGTTGAACAAGCTATAAGTTGGTTGGTGAATCTGTTTGTCAAATTAAAGAGCTACTGATAGTCCTCGACTCACAACCATTCATTTAGTGACCATTCAAAGTTACAACGGCATTGAAAAAAGTGACTTATTATGACTGTTTTTCACACTCACAACTGTTGCAGCATCCCCGTGGTCGCATGAGCAAAATTGAGATGCTTGGCAACTGGCAGGTGTTTATGTCAGTTGCAGTGTGTGTCGCAGTGATCCCCGTTTGCGACCTTCCGACAAGCAGAGTCCGTGGGGTAGCCAGATTCACTTCACAACCATGTTACTAACTCAACAACCGAGTGATTTGCTTAACAACCGTGGAAAGAAAAGTCATAAAATGGAGCAAAAATCACCTAACAACTGTCTCGATGAGCAACAGAAATGTTGGGCTAAACTGTGGTTACTGGTTGTAATTAGATGTAAACAAATAAACAAATAAATAAATAAACGACACTGTACAGGTAATCCTTGGATTTGTGACCATCATGGAGGCTGCCCCCTATGGTCATGAATGGTGAGAGTTGGAAAAAGGGTCACCCATATATATATCATCAACATGATTTTACTACTTTTTTTGGCAGCAGTTGTAAAGTATACACTGCAGTCATTAAGCAAGCCCGTTGTTCACTGGTGTTTTGTCAAAAAGTAGAAGCAAATGCTTGTTATCACGTTTGTTCTCATCGTTCCATCACCCACCCACCCCACTATAACTGTTGCTTGTATCCTTACGATTTATATTGATTATTGTCTCCTGGTATGATTTGACTGCTTATTTGTACCACATGACTATCATTGAGTGTTGTACCTTGTGATTACTGACGTATGTACCGTTTTCTTTGTTGTACACTGAGAGCATATGCACCGAAGACAAATTCCTTGTGTATCCAATCACACTTGGCCAAGAAAGAATTCTATTCTATTCTATTCTATTCTATTCTTATTGGCAAAAACATTGCAAATGGTAGTCATTTGACTGTGGGCTATAAACGGCAAGCATCTGAAGTATGGTCATGAGACTGTGGAGGTGGGGCCCTGGCCATCAGAACTAGGTATAAATTGCAATGACCTGTTATAATATCAAGCAGCTGCTAAGCGCTTGGTCATAACTCAAGGATTACAACTAGTCCTTGAGTTACGACCACAATTGAGCCCAAAATGCATGTCGCCAAGTGAAACATTTGTTAACTGCCCCCTTTTAAGACTTTTCTTGCCCTAGTTCTTAAGTGAACCATTGCATTTATTAAATTAGTAACCCGGTTGTTAAGTGAATTTGGCTTCCCCATTGACCTTGCTTGTCGGAAGCTCGCAAAAGGGGACCCCGTGACTCTGGGACACAGCAATGGTCATAAGTATCAACCAATTGCCAAGCATCTTAATTTTGATCATGTGACCATGGGGATGCTGCCATGCTTGTAAGTGTCAAAAGCGGACATAATCACTTTTGTAACTTTGAAAGGCCACTAAATGAACTGTTACAAGTCGAGGATCACCTGTACTTGGAAATCATGATTTTTCAAATCACGTTAATCCAAATAAATGATTTAGTGCAATTTTGAATCTGTTCTAATATTTCTTTTCTGGTCCAATTTCCACTTCAAGTTTGTTGTTTAGCCTAGAAAGAGTTTGCCTGTGACACATTGGATCTATCACTGCCATCCATCAAATATTTTTTTTTGATGGTGCAAAATAGAGAAAGGATCACCTGATGTCCTACTTTCCATCTCTATTCTACTGCAGTGATGTATGTAAAAAGAATTAGGGCTGAAATAGCCATAGGCCACTCCCTTACTCTCCATGTTAATTACCCCTAGGACTATTACCGTTAGCTCAGGAAATTTCAATTTATTTTGAGGTCAATTCTTGTTCATCTGTCTCTCATGGTCACTGATTTGCCTGCATTTTATCCTGTTTTGCCAGTTAATTTTTTTAAAAAAAATCTTTGCCGATGTTTTATAAATAACCCGCAAGCTCTATTTTGGCTCGCTGAACTGAGTGCGCATGTGCTCACAGTGATCTGAACATAGAGATCGACTGGGTGTGTGCTGTGGGCAAACTAAATTGGAAATCACCCATAGTAATTTTCCAAGACAGCACACAGTTGCAACCAAATCCCAGGGGAAATTACACAGCCAAGTATTCTCCTAGATTGGGTGCACTAGCTTTAACTCAAAGCAAAACTGTTCACAGATCGTCCTCGACTTACGACCACAACTGGGATCAGAATTTCCTTTACTGAGCAGAATGGTTATTCCATTTAACGTTTTATTGAGTTGTAAGATAAGATACAAAATACAAAAGTCAATAGGATAACAGTGGGGAGAGAGGGGGGGGGAAGAGAAGTGAGAAAGGGTTGAGAAAAAGAAACGTTGACTTCCGACTCCTCCTGTTGCAGTAAAATAAAGAATTAACATCAAACCACAACTTTTGACTTGTTTCATGAGTTTCATGATAGTATAAACTAGCCATTTCTATAAAGATCTATCCAATCAGTAGAGCAGAATGGTTATTAAGTGAATTGTATCTAATTGTTGTGACCTTTTTGGCCACAGTTGTTAAGCATATTCCTGCAGTTGTTAAGTGAATCATGAGGTCATTAAGCGAATCCAGCTTTTCCCATTGACTTTACCTTTCAGAAACTGGGTGGGAAGGTCACAAATGGCACTAACATGACCCCGGGATGCTGCAACCATCATAAATGCATGCTGGTTGCCGAGCACCCAAATTTTGATCATGTGACCGTAGGCATGCTGCGACTGTCATAAGTGTGAGGAAGAGTCCCTGCGGATTATGTTCCACTAGTCGTTGTGGACTTTAGGGGGCAGCGCTCATCTCCTTTTCAAGGCCATTGAGCCATTGCTGTCCGAAGACATTTTGTGCTGTCACAGAGCGCTGTTACTTTGTGAGACAAGGTCATAAATCACGTTTTTTCCCAGAGCCATTGTAACTTTGAACAGTCAACTAAATGAGTGATTGTAAACCCATGGCTTCAGAGAAAATTCTAGGATCTGACAGAAAAGGGACTTGATTTGGTGGGAAAGTTATTCTTCCTTTCTAGTTATTGAAGGAACAGCTGGTTGTCAGGGACTGAGGGGAGAAAATATTCACCCCATACACAGAGATTCTACTTGCTCAATCAGCCCTGTGCAACTACTACAATAAAAATATTGTGCACATTAGTATATGTACTGTATGAATACAATGTCAATAGATTTTAACTATTGTGACAAGAGGAGACTTGGATAAAACAGATGGTTTTCATGGTCCCCAACCACTGCAAACTGGGATTCACAGAAACTGTATTCTACCCCATGTAGGAGAGCATTTCTTAACCTCAGCAATTTTAAAATGTATGGACTTCAACTCCCAGAATTCCATTGAAGTCCACACATCTTAAAGTTTCTGAGGCTGAGAAACACTGATGTAGAGCAGGGGTCTCAAACCTTGGCCACTTTAAGACTTGTGGACTTCAACTCCCAGAATTCCTCAGCCAGCTTTGCTTTGCTGGCTGAGGAATTCTGGGAGTTGAAGTTGTACACGACTCCCAGCTGCCATTTTCATCTTTATTTGCTTTTTCTCTGCATCTCTCCCTTTCTTTCGGCACTAATTAGTATTGGAACTACCTTTGTTTTCTTTTGCCAAAAGTAGTGGCTCTACTTTTCTTTGCAAGTCTTTATATCTTGTGATTCTCTCCAGTACTTTTCCCTCTTTTCTGCTATCCCCAGCTACTGCACTTTTTCTTCTTATTATTATATATACTTTATTCATTAAACATGAAACTCAAGTCAACGGAACATTTAAAAATATGTCACATTATTGACTGGCACTGATGGTCGATACGGGTTGCTGCCAGCATTCTAGGTATCGACCAAGTACCTTCTCAAAATGTATGTTGTTCCAAGTAGCACAGTTTTTTGCAGTTCTGCTGGTGTTATTGCAGGAAGCTGCAATTTCTTCATGTACTGTGTAAAATCCTTGGACATAGTGCTAAGTGTCTCGATGACAATGGATATCACTGTCACATGTTTCATCCATAATTGGGTGGTTTCGATGGCTAGGTCGCAACATTTTGTGATTTTTTTCTAGTTCTTTTTTTTTTTATTTCAGAGCTCTGACGAGGCGAGCTTTCAAAGATAATATTAATTGAACATTGAAGAAAATGAAGTCATAACTTCCAAAAACGAAGTACACACACACACACAAAACCCTCCCACTATCAGAGAGGCACCCTTGCATAGATCCATGAAAAGCATTGACCTCGACTGTGTGCCTGCCTACGAAATTCCAGTTACAGAAAAGGTGCCTTTGAAAGGTGGCAAAATTTATATTTCCGTTCCCTTGGCAACCAAAATTGTACCCTCCAAAACAGATACAAGGACACGGAATCCAGAAAAAGGAAGGAAACATTCAAATGGCTTACGGAGACAGCTTCCAGGATCTGTTTCACCACGTGGGCGGCATCCCTTTCGCTGTAAAATCCCCTCTCCACAATCCTGCAGAAAAGTAACAGCATACAGATTTTTTAAAAATATATATATATGCCTTCAACTCTGCACAGCCAGCCTGACTGCCAGTTTATAAATCTGCTTTTTGAGGAGGAAATACTTAAAAATAAATAAGCTGGTGGGTGTACTAGTTTCCTTTCTGTTGCTTTAATGTGTGATACAAGAAGGAGGAGGGATGGAAACTTTGCAATAGAGAGAGCAGGAATGGCATGTTGCTAAGCAACCAGCACATTCCTCTTCCTGGTGGATGCAAAAGGAAGAACGCTGCAGGGGTTGCTAGGCAACCATTCACACATTGCCTCCTCCCTGGCTCTCTGTCCCAGGACCGACCGCATAGTTTAATAGAGCAATATCTTCAATTCAAATGTTTTTTTTTTTTTTTTTAAATATGCCAATGAATATAATTTTGAAAGAAGTGATCCTCTTTATTTCTTATGCTTCCTGTACGAGGGAGAACCTCCATAGGCCTTGGGAGATGGAAGGGAAAACCTTGGGAGACAGAAGGGAAGGTTTTGGGGGAAGAGGAAATAGGCCTTGGGAGACAGAATAAAAAAGCCTGGGAGACAGAAGGGAAGGTCTTAGGGGCAGAAGGAGAAGGCCTTAGGAGACAGAAGGAAAGGCCTTGGGGGCAGAAAGGAAGGTGGCAGAAGGAAAAGGCCTTGGGAGACAGAAGGAAAAGGCTTTGGGAAACAAAAGGGAAGGTCTTAGGGGCAGAAGGAAAAGGCCTTAGGAAACAGAAGAGAATGTGTTAGGGCAGAAGGAGAAGGCCTTAGGACAGGGGTCGGGAAACTTGGCTCTTTCATGATTCATGGAATTCTGGGAGTTGAAGTCCATGAGTCATGAAAGAGCCAAGGTTCCCGACCCCTGCCTTAGGAGACAGAAGGAAAGGCCTTGGGAGACAGAAGGGAAGGTCTTAGGGGCAGAAGGAAAAGGCCTTAGAAAACAGAAGAGAAAACCCTGGGAGACAGAAGGTATTGTGGTGGGGGGGGGGGGGGCGGAAGGAAGAAAAAGGCCTTGGGAAACAGAAGGGAAGATTTTGGGAGACAGAAGGATTCCCTTCCTCTGAATTACCTTAAAGGGCTGACAGCGTCACACATTTAAAAAGGGGGTGGGGGCTTTGATTTGATTTTTTATGCCGTTTCTCCCCCCTCCCAGTTAAATATTCACAGAAAATGGGAAAAAACATATTTGGAAGAGAGGGGAAACATTTGCTTTGCAGGATGTTTTTTTTTTTTTCAAATTCTTTAGAGCCCTGATTTCCTGGTGGTCTCCTATCCATAACTAACCAGGTTTGATCCTGATTAGCTTTTCAAAATCAGGCATGAAGGGAAAATATATATATATATATATATTTGTTTTCGTAGATTTTCACGGGTGTAGGTATGCAGGT
>JAEANM010017922.1:0-12810 GCA_017656035.1 Myanophis thanlyinensis | reverse complement strand
TTTCCTCCATTTTATTTAGGTTGCCTTGCCCAGGGATTCTGGGATTGGAAGTCCACAAGTCATAAAAGAGCCACAATTGCCCACCCCTGACATAGGTTATATTAGGCAAATAGTCATGCAGAGTACTGGTAATCCTTGATTTACAACCATTCATTCAGCAACTGTTCAAAGTTACAAAAGCACTGAAAAAATGACTTATGGTCATTTTTTGCACTTAACAACCATCGCAGCACCCCCAAGGTCATGGGATCAAAATTCAAATGCTTGATAACCAACGATGGTTGCAGTGTGATCGTGTGATCACCTTTTACAACCTTCTGACAAACAAAGTCAATGGAGAAGTCAGATTCATTTAACGTTAGCGTTACTAACTTAATCAATACAGTGATTCCTTTAACTACTGCGGCAAGAAATAAATAAAATGAGGAAAGATGTGTTCAACAACTGTCTCACTTACCAATGGAAAACAACTGTCTCAATGATGATTGTAAATCTATAGGACTCCCTGTACTTCTTCATCTAATTATGTGGTGAGTCCCTGTATCAACAGTTTTCAAGTTAGAGGTAATCCTCAGACTAGAATATTTGTGGGCTCCAGGAAATGTAATTCAAAACCAGTGAGGCAATATTTTGCAATGAGGAATTGCCGGAAAGGCATAGATTAAGTATCATCGTATAATCAATTTTGCCCTAAGATCTTTTCCATAGCACATTTAAGAGAAAAACAAAATTAGAAAATTGATCTTTGTGGCATGTAATGCTGGTCTACAGTACATACTAAATCCCTGCTTGCTCTAGAAAAAAAAACCAGCCTCTTGTGTAGAAATAGTACTCAGATTTATAATACTGCTTTGTAGTGTTTTACAGCACTAAGCAGTTTACAGATTCAGCCTATTGCTCCCAACAATTTGGGTCCTCTTTTTACCAGCCTGAGAAGGACGGAAGGCAGAGTCATATTACATTCACTGTATTCTCATGAACCACCACTGAGCTCTATATAAGGGATATGTTGGTTTTTACTTCCCATCATCCCCAACCAATATATTTGGCCACATTTTCTGAAGCTCAACCATCTGGAGAGCCCTAGTTTAGGGAAGACTAGGTGAGCCATTCAGTATTGGAAGTTATTGAGGTCTGTGTTAAACTCCTACCGGATGTTGCCTCAGCTTTTTTCATTTTTGTAAAAATTGGCAGGCTGAGTGAGACACCCTCCTTTCTTGCATTACCTCATCTAATCCCATCTTCTCAGGGTGTTTTGGAGGAACTGTGACAAACTTGGAAGGTTCAATTGGAGGATGGTCAACTGGAAGAGATTAAGAACATTCATCTGATTACATTACAGTAATGCTGACAGTTTTTACATATATTCATGCTTTGAGTAAAACAGAATTGAGCTCTGTGTACTGCTGGGAAACCTAGTCAGTAGCATATAGCAAGAAGAATTCTTCCTTAGTTTTAAACATAAACATGTAAGTGTAGTTAGAATATTGCTACAGCAAAGGAATAAAAGCTTATGAATAAAGCAGACCATGCAACTCTTCTTTAAACAATGGGCTCTTCTTGATTTTGAAAGAATGCACTTCCAAATATGTAACTTTCCAAAGCCAGAGCTGGTGCAGACTGCATCAGTGAAGTTCTTGAGGTCCCAAGGATGGCCCATGTAACACCCCTACTTTGCAAATTGCACTGGATGCTGGCTTGCGTCCTTGTGCAATTCAAGATGCTGGTAATCATATTTAAAACCTCCATGGCATAGGTCCAGGCTACCAGAAGGATCATCTCCTCCCACTGGGATTGGCCCACACTACTGTAGAGTGGCAGAGGAGGCATGCTGAGGGCCTCATCGGCAAAGTATTCCAGCCAGTCGGGTCCAGGTGAAGAGACTTCTCTGACATTACACTTGCTTTTTGGAACATCTTGGCCCCCAAAACAAGGTCAGCTCCAAACCTCCTGATCTTCCACAAGAGCTTAAAAACCTGGCTCTGCCAGTTGGCTTGGGGCTCCAATGGCAGGGTTTCACATTGGGGGTAGCTGATAGATTAACAACAGATCCCACCCTCTTCTCATCCTATTGCCTCCCTCATCTTTTAGCTAGGTTTGATTACCTGGATTTTTATAGTATTGCATTTATTATATCAGTAAGTTTTGTAGCTTTATCTTTAAGTATTATAAGCTGCGCAGAGTTGCCGTGTGGTTAATAAAGTTTGCAAATAAATAAAACATGGTTATGTGGATTAATTTGATTTAATTAGCATTAATTAAAATCAATTACTCTTCACATATAGTTGTTATTTCTAAATCATAATTTCCAATATAATTAATGGAGGAGTTCTAAAGAGTTGCTTGTTAGGTTTCTGGGGTCTATATTACTACGAGTACACTTCCTTCCTTACAATAGAAACAGTTATCTTATTAAACTTAATTTATAGTAGCAGGCAGGTTCATAAGTGGTTGCATTTGAGGAATTTACTATTTAACCTGTCACCTACAATTTGGCACTGTGATTGTTTAAAAGAAATGAGACAGCTGTGTCACTAATATTCAAGATTCATCCATCAAAACTCTAGTCCCCAATTCAAATTATAGCATCAGGTCCCATTAGGGTTAATCATAGTTTAGGAGTCTAGAGTATTTGGCGTATGTGTCTGTACCGTGTAACATCTGTCAATGCCTTTAACCAAATGCATCTTTTTCAAGGATTGCAAGGCAGCTGTGCAATTCCACAAAAGGACACAACTACTTAAGAAGTTGCCAGTATGTGCTTCATGGATTCTTGTATATCCCAAACTGCCTTTTCCCCTTTAAATCTGAAGAGCTGCACAGCCCCTCTATGGTTAGCAGTGATGAAGACTGGTAACTGAGTAAGCATTTTGGGCCAAGCCATGGTTGTTTTGACCGTGGTGTGCAAAACATTGACTCAGCATATTAAGTAAATATCAAAGTATAGTGTGGCTTAATATGGGTGGGTCTATTTAGCCTCTGATTTGCCACCATTAAAAAGTGATTCAAAGCAAGGGTAGAAATTAAGCCAGACAAGGGAATCCTGCAAGCCAGTGGCACTCGATTCATTGTTCCATGCTTTGCTTGTTTCGGGGCCAATAATAGATGATGCAATATTGAAATATTTATGTCTGTCATGATCAAAATCTATGTGGCACACAAATAGTAGGGCTACTATATTTAGATAGCTACTACATCTAAACTCCAGAGCATACTGTAGACTTATAGTTTGCTGCCATCTAATGGCTGGAAACTTTTAATAAGCAGTTTTAAAATGTATCTAAAAATAAATTACAGGTAGTAGTTTACACAGAAATATATAAAAAAAGTTCTTCAGATAATTAACCTGCATTATTTTCCATCCTTTGGACCCATGATCTATTATCTAAGGAATTGATATCATAATGGGATAGAGGGGTGGGAATGTTTGTTTCCAAAATTTATTCACTGCCCGATAATTAATTAGAATACAATAAAAATGCAAAATCCATTTCATTGGAAACCTAAATAGTAGGGATGTGAGCCAAACATGGAACTTACTCATTGCTTCACTTAGCACGTGAACAATATTGTCCACTTCATCTTCTAGCATCTGGTGTGGTTTCAGTGGCACAGGAAGGTAACCATAATGTTCTCTGTTGCAAATGTACATCTGAACATCTGGAAAGAGAAGGAACACTGGAGATATAGGAGAAAAATCGTGCTCATAAGGAAAGGATGTTTCCATGGGGCTCCTGTCTGCCATTTTGGTGAGTCCTGAACTCCACCTTCCTCAAGATTCTTCCTAAAGGATCAAAGGCTGCACAGCCACTACCATATGGCCAAGTTGTCCTCTCTGTTATTCGTACACATTAAACATAACACTGAACACAATGAATAGGCTCTCTGCCTCATTGATGCAGACAAAAGAAAAAGGCAGCAGGAAGAAAAGAGTTACAGTACAGCAAGCCTAGGAGCACTTATTCTATTGTTAGATGTGTTGTGGTTTTTATTCTGTATTTCAACTTTTGTAAGCAGCTCACAGTCAATCAGACTCAAGCAGCACAAACTTAATTAAAAGAAGAGCTTCCCCAACAAAGCAGTAAAAGAAAGTGGAGGGGATAAAAATAAAGATGGTTGGGTTTTTGATAATCTCTTGGACAGCCACAATGGCTTAAACTTTGAAAGAACACAAATTAAGAAGAGAACAAGCAATGGAGCTGCCATAAGAACATGTCTGAAAATGGTCTGGTCTATTTTAGGAGGCTTGCTGAAAAAAAATAAAATGTATCCAAGAATCTTGGAACACTGGAGGTTTTAAGAAGAGACTGAACAACCGTTTGCCTGAAATGATAGCAATAGCACTTAGACTTATATACCGCTTCACAGTGCTTTACAGCCCTCTCTAAGCAGTTTACAGAGTCAGCATATTGCCCCCAACAATCTGGGTCCTCATTTTACCCACCTCGGAAGGATGGAAAGCTGAGTCAACCTTGAGCCGTTAAGACTGAAACTGCTAAACTGCTGGCAGCCGGCAGTCAGCAGAAGTAGCCTACAGTACTGCATTCTAGCCATTGTGCCACTGCAGCTCTTGATACAGGATCCTGATACATAATTTCTGCTTGAGCAGGGGGTTGGACTAGAAGGGACTTCCAAAGTCCCTTTCTACTCTGTTATTCTGTTATTTTATCCCATTTCCTTTACATAACATGACTGCCACAGTCACTGATGCATCCACACTACGGATGAAGAAAAGTGGTTTTAGATTCCCCCAGCCAATGACTTAACAAATGATGTCTTAAGGCAGGGGTGTCAAACTCGTGGCCTGCAAGCCAGATACGTCAAGCGCTGGCCACACCCACACCCAGTTTAGCGCAGGGGGGGAAGTTGTGATACATCATGTAACGATGCCACGATGACGCGAGTTTGACACCCTTGTCTTAAGGCCTGGGGTGGAAAAGTCCATACCTTTTAATCTGAAAGATGAGCTTCCAGGCAAGCAGGCATATTGATCTACATGGACAAACAATCCAGTTGGCTTTACACGTGCCAGATTAACAGCTTGCTTCTAATGCCAAACCAAGAATTACAACTAGACTACTCTCTGTCAGGAGTAATTGTCTATCCTAACTTCCTAATGAACGTGAATGCATTGCCCATGTTTGTACAATGAAGTTGTCCTTGGCTTGTTCAGGCTTCATTTTCAACTGGCTATGCTAAAATAGAATCCCTTGTGAAGCTCTTGAGCTACCAAAACATCGGGCACAGAGCTCATCCCGTCATCATCATCCACAACTCAGAACGCAAGAGCCTTTATAAACACTGGGCTCTTGATGGAAAGGGCTGGCCCAAAGAACCAGATGCAGCCTGACATGCTAATTTTGTCCCATGGGTATCCAAGATGTGCTCCAATACACACCTGTCCTTTCTTTGGTTCTTGGGGCTTGGCAGAGGAACTAGAAACCACTGAAACCAACAAGGGAAAAATAAAATATGTCCCAGTTACTGCAGTGGGCTGAAAAATCAAAGCAGCAGTTAAAACTTCCAGAAGACGCAATTTAAGAAGCTGCTGACAAAACAAAGTGCATTCCCAGTATGAAGCTGAAAATAAATTATAGCTTTTTTAAAACTTCTGTCTTTTTTTAACCAGCAGGGAAAAGAGAGAGGAATTCAAACTTGGTCATCTGGTTTATTTGTGGCCCAGTTTATTAATAACAGAAGCATTTCCTGACATTTTAATATCACAGGGTTGTTTGTGGAAAGAATTATTGTGTGTGTCTGCTCCTTTACAATCTCCATACCCTAAACCAAGCAGCTGACTACAATTCTTGTCAGTTCTCAGTTCATCTGTTAAATGTCATAATGGAGAAGAGGTGAAAATATTTTTCAGGTATCTGGTGTCCTCATTTCCAGCTTCATATCTACTTTCTCTTGTAAAATCATCATCATCATCAGTCATGATACTATGTTTTAGTTTGGCAAGATCCCATCTACAGATGAGAAACAATAAGTATTCTATTATTATTCAAATAGTGCTGACATTTATTTATGATTTTTTTTGAATTTTTGAAGCTGTCTTTATGAATGATAATGTTGCAGGTTATCCAAACACGCCTGAACTCACAATTTTTAAATGCAGTTTACTCAATGGCTCCTTACCAGCTTGGCGACTTGAGAAGGCAAAAACAATGATATCATCAAAGGTCCAGGTATAATCTTGGTGTGGGGGATAAAATGCCAGCTTATCTGATGCCTCTTTTCTCAGATCAATCAAGAATGTGGAATGTATCATTGGTACTGCAAAGCAACCAGTTCTCTTCCATTCCCTGATCAGAGGATAATCTGGTGTCCTCTTGTAATAGCCCTAAAAAAAAGAGTATATAGTATTAAACTCTTCTTTTAACTCTCTTGCCTATAACAAATAACCCTGATCCTGTTTGCCAATGTATTTATTCAAAAATCTGGCTATAAGATGAAAGCTATCTAAACTTTTGTTGCATTCAATACAGAGTATATGTCAGGCTGCCCAAAATCAAGAAAGACATGTTGTGATTCTTCCAAGTAGATTTCTTTATTGTTTCTCACCTATAGACAGAATCTTGCCAATATAAAGCATGCTACCATTCCCATAAAGCACATACTCTGGGAACTGTTAGGCAGAAACATCTTTTCTCTCTTTTTCTCATGCAAACTATCTGAACTGGGTTGTCCCTTGCTCCTCTAAAATGCACACCTTCCTTCCTGGAAATCCAGATTACATTTCATCACATCATTAATGATGGGATTCTCCTTTGGTTAAGACAAAGATTTATAACACGTCCAATAAATGTTATCTCATGCTAGGTAGCTTCACTTGACACAAACTGGCAATTATTTTGTGCTAGTTATGTGAATGGCTCCTTTAGTTATATAAACAGCTATCTAACAATAAATAAGAGAAACATTGTTCCAAGACATAAAGGTATCATGACAAAAACAGGGAGATCTGAAGACTATTCCTAAATATGATTCCCAAAAATAGTTGAGCTGAAGCAGAATTCTGGTGAAGAATCAAGGTGTTTTCTCTCTTTATTGACCTGTCTTAGCTATCTCTCAACAGTATACTGGGACTTAATAGAGTTGTTCCTAGTTTGTAGGAATATAAACCCAGAAATGTACGCAAGCCAAGTTAAGTAGCCAACATTATGCCAAACAGAAGAAGGTTTGGTTTTCTGTTCCATAAAATGGTTCCAACTGCCCATCTGAACTTAATATGTAAATCAGCAGTTAATCCCCAGAAAGAAAAGTCATAAAACAAGAGTGAAGTCACTGGATTGAAAGTACAATATAAAAACTGGAGAACAAGAAAGAGAAAAAAAATGGTCCCCAAGTTGCTACTATATTTTAAGACTCTTCCCTTAATGGCTTAATTTTACTACTGCACAACACTATTTACATAAAATAAAGTTAAACGGCTTTGAAAGAATGTTAACATAAATTTGTAGAGGAGACTCTCCAGGCTGTGGGAAACCAAGTATATGGGCCTTCGGTCTGATTCACCAGAGTTATCTTTCATTCATATGATTTGTATCTTATTCATATGTTAATCGCATTCTTGTTTTTCCCCTTGAGAGTTGAAAAAGAAATCCAAATTCTCTTGCATTCCATCTCTTTTCCTTTGCTCATATATTTTGTTTAAATAAATAAAACAGTATCAGTACTTGCCTGAGGTGTCATTCCACACCAGAAGTTAGAGTAGAGAGTTCGAGATTCAAGCATTGGGGCCACAAGAGTTTTATTCTCTGCTATCATTAGATTCAATACCTCTGGGTTTGTCAGAAAATTGTCAGTATCGATGAACTAGAAAAATGGGAAGGAAAAAACATCAAATTTTATCCAACTAAATTCTACTGAAAATAAAGCAGTTTTGATGTTCTTTTAATCACAAACTGGATTTTGAAAGCCAGAGCTCTTTGAATTCTTGTGAAGCAGCAAAAAGAACATAATGAAGATATTTCCATCAGGAATCTCTCATCACAGGATTTTTACAAAATTGGTAAAATCAATTTACATTTCACAAAAGGCACATGGAGAATGGGGAATTAAGAAAACTTGTGAGATACAGGAAAGGACTAGCCAAAGATATCCCATGTCACCATTGTTATTTCTGTTAGCTTTGGAAATACTGAATAGTGATATAAGGAGAGCTGGGAGAATTGTTGGAGTGAGGATTAAAAGAGAAACTTACAAATAACAGGCTTGTATTGATGACCTAGTGATAATCTTGGAAAATACTCGGGAAGAAATAGAAGTGTTCCTTCTATTCCTTCTAACAACAATTAAACTGGAATTTCTATCACTAAGCGAAGAGGTTATAAAATACCGGATTTCTGCATTGTATAATGACTGCAATTCCAGCATTCCTGGTTACAGTCAAGAATCGTGGGGAAGGAGGGAGGGAGGATGGATTTTTAATCTTACCATGATGTAATCAGACCACTTTTCCCTTGCAGTTCTCAGAGCAGCCTGTCTCAGTTTCATCACATGAGTGAATCTGGAATTTGGCCAGTGTTTTGGTCCAATTTCCTCTGGGTAAAACCTAACAAATGAAGAAAGTAAAAGAAATCTGTGTTTTCTGCCAGGCTGAGTATAATTTTTTTTCTTAGTTCAGTATTTTAATTAAAAAAATAAATCAGGTGGAACAAATATAGCCAGTCACCTCAAATGCTCCCAAAAGGTTAGAGCAGAAAATGTGAATGATGCTTCTGAGCAAACACTTCCAAATTTATTCCTGGAGTGTGTACCAAGGGCTTACTGGAACATACAGCTTCACTGCCCTCTTCTATATGAGTGCTTGTGAGAGAACTGTATATAAATATGCTTCTTTTTTTTTATTCCATAGGCCTAGCACTCTACATTGGTACATCATACATATGTTTGCATGCAGAATTCCATCCAGGGGGGAATTTTACAGCATAAATAGGTTGATAAAGGATTATGAAAAGTCAGAGATAAAAGATTGTTATCAAACTGCTTATGAAAAGAGGAAACTCCATATAGAAATACCACCACATGCACAATAAATGATGGGATAACCATCATTTGCACAGCCCATATTGTACATTCCCAGAAATCACTGGCTGACTAAGAAGCAGAATGTGGGCTACTTCTTTTCTAGTCTGATCCAGCAGGGTAAAAGCAACATTTTTAGATCTCTCAACAGCTTTGATCTGCAACCTCTACATCTGAAAATAATTCTACTTGCTGCCTGAAAAAAAGGCCTGTGCAACATTTTTTGTTTACCTTTCAGGTTCCTTCTTTGCTATCAGCAATAATAAAGCAGGAGAACTTTTCAAAAAAATATTCTTAAACTGCAATTCTCTCTGCATTTATCTAGGGCTTTGTAGCACTGAATGCAATGAGCTTATTAACAGATATTGTACAGCAGTGGTGGAATTCAAACTTTTTTACTACTGGTTCTGTGGGCGTGGCTGGGTGGTCATGTGACTGGGTGGGCAGTTTCTGTAAGCAGGGCAATAAAGAATAGGCTAGAAACAACACCATAATGTTTTTCTTCCTGCCTTCCTTACAGGATTAACCCTGTAAAGTAGTGGGGGAAAGGAGATTTCTTCTAACAACCGGTTCTCCGAACTGCTTAGAAAATTTACTATTGCTTCAAGCGAACTACTAGAACCTGCTGAATTTCACCTCTGTTGTACAGCTAGTTGTCTTATATCAGGGGTCTCCAATTCCAGTCCATGGACTGACACCAGGTCAGTGGCATGCCAGAAACCAGGCTGCACAAACAAGTGAAGGCCCATCCCTGGGATGCAGGCAACATAAAAACCACGTCCCCCCTAATCTATGAAAAAACCTCTCTCCACAGAACCAGTCCCTGGTGTCCAAAAGGGTGGGGGCCACTGCCTTATATTATTCTACCATTACCTGCAAATTGCAGCAGTGGTTAACAAAACAGATTCTACACACACACAGCTAAAGTTTATCTGGTCTAGGTGGTCCTATTTTTTTACTACTACTTTCCAGGAGAGACAGAAAATTAGTGTGAGGCAAACCTCAAAAACAAAATCATGTACACTTTCAATATCCTGCTTAGGTATTTTGAACAGGAGATGTGTTCTGTAGTAGTGGCAAGATTTGGCACAGAAGCCTAGCACGGCAAATTTTCCTGGCAAATTTCTGCTCTAGATTGAAAGAAGTTAAGAATATAATATGAGTCATGCAAGATCAAAGCAGAGGCCTTTCAAGTTGAAATTCGGTTCCCCTAATGTCTTCTTGGAATTTCCGAAGCAAAGATTTGTGGCTCCTAATGCTGGTGGCAAAATATATTCAGTTGATTAATGGCCATTGGTAGCCTTACTGTCCACGGCAATAGCTTTATCCTTCAGTTAAATAATGATTAGACTAAAGCTGTGTGAGGATTTTATTTAAAAAAAAATCAGTAAATATTCAGATTATAATGACACAACAGAGAATTGCTAATTGCAGCAGCATCTAGGAGGTAAACAGGGACCAGAGAGACAAGAGGAGTATTACAGATTCACAATGCAAGGCTCATCCCTTTCTCTATACCTGTTGCAATATTACACTGTTTGTCCTATAAGGATAGCACTTGAGACACAGCGTTACCTTCCTGCCTTTGTCATTTTGATGAAAACCACAACATGTCTTTCAGTTGATACAAGCTTTGCTGGTGTTTTCTTTGCCAGGGCATCCATTAATACCAAAAAGCTAACTACAATACTGAGCACTGGGACATATAATGCCAGTGAAGCTGTAGTGGCGCAATGGTTAGAATGCAGTATTGCAGGCTAACTCTGTCCACACCTAGTAGTTCAATCCTGACCGCCTCAAGGTTGCCTCGCCCTTCCATCCTTCCGATATTGGTAAAACGAAGAACCAGATTATTGGGGGCAATATGGTGACATTATAAACTGTTCAGAGAGTGCTGTAAAGCACTATGGAGCAGTATATACGGTAAGTCTAAGTGCTACTCCTATTGCTATTGATGCAGTAGCAGGAATCCACAATCCAGGAACACTTTATGTAAATAATTCTCTAATGTCATGTGCTGAATTAAAACAACTTTCCTTAGAAGAGCAGGGCCAATGGAGAGGTATAGTTTAGTGGGTTCTGGAGGACTATGTAATGTTCTTCCTTCCCTTCTACCCCAGCAGGCTGAACAAGATGAGAGCCTCAAAGTTGAGCTACAACTGAAACAAAGTTCAAAGTTTCAAAAGCCATCTTTTCCTCCAAACAGCCAATCAAAATTATCCTTGGAGTTGTTCAGAACTCTCCCACTGCTATGGGGAAAAAAACCATTGGCACATCTGATGGGACTTCATGGAGGTAACATGACACGAGACTCCATTTCTGGAGGCAACTTTATATTGAATGAAATAGCTAGTGGGGAAGAGGGCCGGCAGAGAGAAGATTATGCAATCCCTCATTTTTCCCTGCACACAGAAAATGCTTACTTGACAACCCAATAAAACGCCTGTTATGTGTATGGTAGAGAGCCATTTAATTCTCAATTCGCCACCCATTAAGGAGGATTCTATGGAGAGGAAAACCCACCCACTACTCAAACTATCTAAGGTCAGCCAAGAATTTTAATCCCAACCTGCATTCCCCCAAGCTTAAGGTGCTGACACTTGTTCCACCAAGTAGCTTAGAAATTGCATTTCTTTGCTCCAATACTTACTGAGGGTCATCCATTGGCCTCCATTCGATATAGTGGTAGAGTTTTTGTATGTTTTTCAGCCATTCTCTCAGCATGGCAGTTGTGTTGTCAATGTTATGATCAGTGGCCACCCTAAAGAGAAAGAATAAGCATAAAAAACAATTGCTTGCATTTACCTCCTTTCTATCACCTCTTTGAGAAGGCAACTGCTGGCTGGCAGTAGCTGCATTATCGAGACTTTCCTGAAAAGAAGATATGCTAGGCAGCACCTTCTCCAGGGCACTAACCTCTGAGCAGCATTTAAAAAGGATATTGACCAGAAATAGAGAATCCTACAGTTGGGACAAGCCATTATGTTTAGCTCTCTGCTTAGCACAGTAATCCAAATTAAAAGATTCCAGACAGATGACTGTCTAGTTTCTGCCTGAAAATAGCCAAATGAAGGGGAGCCATTCTGGGTCATTAGTTCCTATGTTGAACTGTTCATAGTTCACTAGGTAAGTTTTAATTTTGAACAATTGCATACAAATCAAGGTCAGGATAATTCATCAGTTGGAACAAAGTAATTGGGTTTTGTCTGAATACAATACGGGTAACATTTTTAACAGATACATGCTCATATTCATATATTGTTTATGCTTGTGAACGCTGTGTGAATTAAGCTAATAACCCAAAGGCAGGACAGAGAGAGGGGCAAAGAGTAAAATTCTGGTAAGGACTGCTCACAAGCCCAGGATTTATGTATATGACAAATAAGGTTGACATAGATCGAGGCCTGCAGCTACTTTGGAGCAATAACATTCTCTTAGAACAGGGGTAGCAAACTCAAGGCTGGGGGCCGAATCCGGCCCACGGGGTGCTTAGATTTGACCCGCAGGGCCACCCTGAAAACAGCTAAGGACCGGCCCACAGTGCACCTGTCAGCAAAAGTGGAGCTTGGGAGGGCCGCATGCAGCTCCTTCCGAGCTCCATTTTCGCTGGGAAAGGGTTGCAGAGGCCGTTGCAGCTGAAAACAGAGCTCAGGAGCTCATTTTCTCTGGCAGAGTGCTCGGGTCATCATAGGTGCCCCCAACATCAAATCAAATCAAATCAAATCAAATCAAATTTATTCATCACATACATATACATACATAGTACGAAATGCAGTGAAA
>JAEANM010017921.1:0-12811 GCA_017656035.1 Myanophis thanlyinensis | reverse complement strand
CTAAAATAAAACACGTATGCCATTGTCCACATTTCTTAGATTAAGCAATTAAAAGCCCTTTCTAAAAAGTGACTCATTTTCCATAATGTGCTGACAACTAGTTTTGCCCTAATGATCACAAATATGTTTTTATCTTCCTGGTTTTCCTGTTCCTGGTTCTCTTGTTAGAAATAAGAAATGTGTTTCCCTCTAAGAGTTAAATTTTGCACTGAGCTTTTTATAGCTTATTGTGAAGACTGGGATAAAAGAAGCCAGATCCACTGCTAAATCTCTGAAGGATTTGCATGCAGTAAGACTAGTCTAATATATTTAGAAGTTTAATCCAGTAACAGCCAAATAAAGCCAGAAGTCAAAATCAAAAATTATCTTCCATAGCTGGCCTTGTGCCAACTTTTATTCCAGACTCAATCTTCTACATCGAGAGTAGTCACTCTACATTCTACATCTAGAGTAGTCAATCTTCTACATCTAGAGTAGTCACAAATAATATCACAACCCCAGAAAATGACAAAAGATCCCATTTTGCCTAAAACTTGCATGTACTAATTCTTCTACAGTGAGATAAATGTAGACATAATCACTACTGTATACATCTCTTTCTGATGGGAAACACTATTAGCAAGTAAACACATACTCGGATAAACAGGTACTCAGTTTGTTGTCCCCAGAGCTGCTTAAAGTCAGCTCCCCTTTTCCATCTTCTTAGGATCCTTATCATTGCAGTAAATTGATCTTTGACCAATTATCATCCATCCAAATAGAACATTGGTCTGCAAAGTGGGATAATACATAGCCCAGGCTGGAAGAAAAGATTTGGCTGAATACATATTTACATTTTCCATTTTTCCTCTGAAAAACAAGACTTAAGTCATACTAACACTTAAAATACACAATATGTAAAACATAAAACATATTTTGGAGAATATGTTTTGTGATGTGTGCAACATAGTCAGATGTGCCTGTGATTTATAAATATATTAATTTAAAAAAATTGGGAGACCACTGAAATAGAGGTCACTTTCAAAGGAAGAGAAAATGTCCTCTAATAATTTTTCAGAAAGAGGCCTGTCTTCTGTAAAGGAGGTACCTATCACTGCCTTCTTGGGATTGGATGCTGGCTATAAGGCTCTGAAAGCTACTTTTCTCTAAATGACATGAACTGCAACCTACCTGAATTTGGAGAAGCTGACATTTATGGTCCCACTGAAACTACCCCATTCCCCCTGGAACCAAGCCATTTGCGCTGGAGAGCAAAGCCGGGGCTGCAGCCACTGATTTACACAGCGGCCTTGAGAGACAAAAGGCCTAGCAGCAGCTCAAGGCACCCAGGGAGAACAAAAAAGCTCAAAGATAAATCCTCTTCAAAATAATTTTTACTAGCCCTTGGGATAAAAGTCACCCTTGACAGGGATGATTTAAGTCGAGGCAGGCGGGGAAACTCCCTAAGAACTGGTGAAAACGTTCTTTTCCCACTTCTCTCCCATAATTCCTTCTGGTCCACCTTTGGCCCTCGGCGGGGAGCACCGGGGCTCAAAAGGAGATTTCAGGAGTCCACTTTACTCCCGGAGTAAAGAACGCGCCGCCTCTTCCAAGAAGAGAAAACCTGGCGCCCCGGCGAGTTATCTGAAGTAATATAATAGCAATAGCTGGCAGGAGAAAGAGGAGAAGCTTGAGCTATTTCAGCCCGGATGCGATGCCGAGCGCTTCGCGGCTTCTCGACAGACAGAGGAATCCTGGTTTCTCCTTAGCCCGAGCGCTGCGCGACCTGCCGCGAGTTGCGGGAACCGTCCTGCAAAGGGATACTGCGACTAGAAAGGGCTGCCTGCAAGGGCGGCGGCGGTGGCGGCTTCGACAGAGAAAAAACCCCTTTCTCTTGGGATATTTATTCTTCTGGAACAGCTGGAAACTCTTTAGATAACCCGCCGTTCCTTCGCGCATTTTTTGAGGAATAGAAATGTGCCGATTACAAGGTCGGTAGGAGATCTCCAAAGCGAAGGCAGGAGAAGAGAGCTGACCCCTCCCCTCTTTTTCTTGTTTTCTTTTTTAAAAAAACAGAGGTCAAGTTGCTGAAAACAAAGCCCAAACCTAGGGAAACCAATATCTCTGTGTCTCACTAACTCAGAGAGAGAAAGAGAGAGGGAGAGAGAGGGAGGGAGAGAACAAATAGAAATAAATATATGTTACAATGTTATAATGACTATCAATTACATGAAATATATTGGAGCATCCTTTCACTATTTATGAAAGTTATGCATTATCACATCCTTAGGAAAAACAGTCTACTAGTATTCTATGACTACCATATCTCTAAACTAGTCTTTCTTTCCAAGAAAATATGTCCACAAATCTTTAAGGAATAGCAAAATATATGTTCTAAAATCATTTGAAAGACACTGAATTATTCCTCCACCTTCCCCCCTCCACCCCATTTCACTTCTGAGATACAGTTTTCATCATCTGGACTGATATTGGATAAAAATCTATGCATGTCTTCCAAATTAGGATGAGTTTGGTGGAAGTTACAGGTTTGAATGTAGCTATAGGATTCCTTATCATTCTTTATAAATGTGGACCCAGATAATATATAAGGCTCATTCACTTCAACACAGTTGGGTATTACTGACATGAGAGATTATTTTAGTACTAGAAAACTAAACCCCAGTTATGATGGTAGGAAATACTTTTGCTACAACTGTATGGAAACAGAAAACTTATTTGCTCTTTTTCTGCTGTTTTCTACCATGCAACAGTTTTGTGGTTAGGGGAGATGTGAAATATTTTTACTTAGAAATATGGAAAAATGAAACTACTTACTGACATCTTATAATATAAAATGGCATAAATTTAACTAATCTCAACATATGTTCCCACAGCCATGCCTGCTGAGATAATGTGAATGGATTTGTAGAGAAACAAGGAGCATTAATGTTATTTGTATCCATCCATTTGAACTATGAGTTATGACTAAATAAGCAATCTTTTAAACCTTTGGTAGATTTACTTCCAGTTTTGATTTCCAGCTGAGAAAATTCTGCAATCTCAAAATCTTAAATACTCATTTTTCAGTTTTCTCCACAGATAACACCATCCCAAAGTATAATATGAATATTAATTCTATAGTTGTGTTTGTAACACTGTCATTGGCTTAAAGCTTCCTTTACACAAGACACAGAATTTTTCTAATGCTAGAACATTCATTTTCTCTTCTAAAACTAGAAAAATCTCCATGTATCTTGAAATCTTTTTCTGCTGTTTTCTATCATGCAACAGTTTTGTGGTTAGGGGATATGTGAAACATCAGGTTATAATCTTTACCTAGAAATATGGAAAAATGAAACTATTTACTATTATTTATTAGGAGGATTCCTTAATGTACCTTATTCTACATGCAGCAGTGTATAGAGGCAGTTTATGTTCAGGTGCTCACTATATAAGAATAGGAAAGAAAGATGTCTTAGATGGAAGTGGCTCTCATTTTAAAATATATTTCAAGAATTCCATCCATCCCATGAATGAATATCATAAGTACTGATTACTTTTAATCTTTTCGGTTATCATCTTGTCAGAATTCAGTTCATGATTCCATACATTATTCAATTTGTTGGACTATGAATACTTGAATAATTGAAAGCTGCAGAAGTATTATAAATTATCAGGTTTCGAAGATTATCCCCTTTTAAAGTTTTTATGGCCTGGTGCTAAAAACACTCCACTGTAATTTGCCTACAAGATGAAAGGGACATTTTAAATGTGTGTATATGTGTGTATGACTGTATGTGTATCTGTTTAGAAAAATAAAGATTATTTTCTGTATATGTAGACTCCAAGTACATTAGACATTCTGATCATTATGTACATATTGCAATTGAATCATTTTAATTAGCCACAGAAGTGAACAATGTGGACTAAGGCAGCAATATTAATAACCAGTGATTACAAAAAAAGTCATTTTTCTCTTGCTAATGTTAATATGCATGAATGCCATTTTAAGATTGTAATGCCTTTTTTATCAGAAATGTACAATGTTTGCTGGGCATGTAATAAAAAATGAATCAACAAATTCACATCACAGTGAGCAATGAGAAAAGCAACATTTGTTCATGAAATAACAAGAGGGGTAGAAAGAGGTACGAGGACCATTTGATTCAGATTTCCCAATTTGTAGACAGTAACACTGTGATACTGAAGTAAACATGTTTCTGATTTGTAATTAATTTTAACTTTGTCAAATTCCCTCAACCTCTATAGGTATATGCCAACTTGAATATTCATTTGTGTCTTTATTGTTTCATCTACAATATCAGTTCTTGACAACTTTGATTTCCCTAATTGTGGTTATTTAAAATTCAGTGAAATAATGGATTATTTTTCCAAAAATACTTAATGTGGAATAATAAGCATGTATTGAAATGAAGATTTCTAAGTTCAGAGATAGCAATTGAATAGGAATAAATAGCATTTTAAAAAATACCTGTGAGGATTGATAAGTTTATGTCTCAAAAACATTTAGAATTTCTTTTTCAAGCAATGCAGACATAGCAAAAGAAAGAAGAAAGGTTGTAGCTCGCTGGTAAAACTTTGGTTTTGCATACAGAAAGTCCTGCATTCAAACCCCAGCACTGCCTGAGTCTCTAGAAATATAAATGATTCCGCTATGCAAAGCTGAGAAATCGATTGCCAGTTACTGTAGAGACAATTCAAGAGGAATGTCCTAAGTGTCCCTAAAACACAGCAATATTTAGCATTTGCTTAGTCAAATGAAAATTTCCTTAACATTCCGTGGATCAGATTTTAGAAATAATTATGATGCATGAAATAAAAATAAACCATATTGGAGATGACTATGTCTCACTAACATGCCTATCTTTTTTTTAATCTGATGTCTCGGTAGAGCAGTTGATGTGCAACTTCAGTGTTTTGGTTCTTCTTATACTGTACAGCTTTATCCTTAAAATAGTTAGACCAGACAATCTCTCAGAGGCCTGTCACATGTAAAGTAGGATATATAACCATCCTATCCTTGGGGCCCTAAAATTTGTGAAAGTATTTTTCACTACTCTTTTCATTACATTTTTCATTACTATTGCAATGATATTGCTGTCAGATTTCATTATTCTTAGCATTAATATGGGAAACAGTCCTTATGTTCTCATTGTTATGTTTTTGTTGGTTTTTTCTATAGACGACATCTTTGCATACAGTAAAGCATACCAAGGTAATAACAATCTATGTTCATCTGAGTCTGAACCCACCTGATCCCATGTGCTGTTGAATCATAACAGCTTTCCGATATTTAGTAAAATGTTCCACAAATTGATTGTGTTCCTTGTCTCTCCCCCACAACAGGATACACAACAGTTCAGGAATTGTTTGTTTATTCCAAATAACATAAACCTTTTCTATACAATTGCTCTAACAAAACAAATGCAAAAATCAAAATTATAATTATTATAAATAGTTATACAATGTTATAGGATGAGAAAAAATGGAAATAATTCATAGAATTATATTTTAATCTATTAGTTTAGAATGTTGAATAAAAATATAAATATAAATTGATATTTCAGGTACTAAACCAAGCTGCATCACTACTTTGGAATGACATTCTACCACATGTGGGGTCCATCAGTCCCTATTGCCTCTTTCACTTAAAAAAAACATAGTTATAAACCATAATAAATGACTTAGATCATATATGAACTAAGTTCTAGGGCTTGTTTAATCATTACTTATCACAAAATATGAGCACAGACCTTATTTCACAATATAGAGGTGTCAGCTAAAAGACCCTTTTTACAAAATACAAACATTTAATTCAGGTTGGAAAGCCTTATCCTCTGTATACAAATGATGAAGAGCTGAGATTAAGATCTATTAGTTTAAGATCAAGTAATGAGTCTATGGCACATGTACTTGAATCCAAAAAATAATTTCACTCTCTTGACCAACACCCTACATGACTTAATGATATACAGTTAAAGAAATTCTAAACACCTATAATAGACTTCAATGAATGATGGTATTTTTCGAGTTCCTCAACTGTGGCTCCTTAACCATCACCTCTAACTTGTAGTATGTTCTTTGCTTTAAAATAGTTTCTAATATAGATTAATCCACATGCAAATTTATGAGATTAGGAGGGGGGTAATCTAAGTTTTACAATTTAATATATAATAAGTGGATCCTATTTTAAAATCATTGTTCAAAAGGGTTCTTGTAACAAATATATCCTGATATGCTCATTCAAATTCAACCCTTATTCCTTTAGAAGCCTTCTGCCTACTCAAATTATATGTCTATCCATAAATATAAGCAGACCATTTTAATTGCATGAGAGGAAGGAATAGACTGTAGGGGTTGGCCAAATATTCATCTAACGGAAATAGCATTCAATTAGAGAAAAGCCTGGTATAATTTCACAATATTATTTTGAAAACTGAACCTAAATCTATTATGTTTACTTTTGAAAAGGGGTTTGTGGAATGAAGATATTAAAAAGTTACTGAGAATATTTACTACAACTTTTGCATAAAGCTTGTATCTGTAACCTGATCTTTGTGACATAAATATTAGCAGGCTTATTTCCATTTCATCTCTCATAGAACCACTGCTGTCCTACAGCAATAACCAGCATCAGAATAGAGCTATTTGTTGCTGTCATAAATAAGAAACGGTGTCAGGGATGTTTTCATTTGACTGAGCAGTAATGGAGTTAATTATACTTCCAGTCTTTTTGTTTTTGATCTGTGTTTCCAAAGTCATCGCAGTGTCCTGAATTCTCCCTTTTCATTTAAACTTTAGGAGACCCCCCCACATATATTGTTTAATTATTTTTGACCAGTTTAGGCAATAAATTTGGAATTATTATTATTGATAAAAGTTTATAATTTAATAATAAATGCTAGCATAATAATAGAAATAGAATATTCTGCCCAAAATTACGGACTTAAATGAGGATGATGGTGATAGATTATCATCAGTGCTGCAGTTTAAATTCAATTCCTGCTCCAAAACCAAAAGAAGTAAATTTGAAAATGCTATAAATGCATATCTAGGTTAAAATAAATAAAGAACAATAACAAGTACATTTTAAGTGTCTGCTATGAAGATGTTTTAATTCTCTGTAAACTGCCCACAGTCACTGGACAGTGAACAGCCTTGAAAATTAATAAATAATGTTTTATTTTTAAAAGATGATGTTTGGTTCAATCTTCTCCAAGTAGGAGATACGTGTTTCAATGAGCAATTGTGAAAAATACAATGAAATGACAAAACTTAACTTTGAAATTGATAGACACAAGGTTAGATAATTCCTGTTACTTTTAATGATGTAAAGTTTCCAGATAATTTGCATCAGTGGTGGAATTCAATTTTTTTTACTACTGGTTCTGTGGGCATGGTTTGGTGGTCATGGCTGGGGTGGTCATGTGACTGAGTGGGTTTCTTTCTGTAAGCAGGGCAATAAACATTAGGCTACAAACACCAGAATGTTTTTTTCCCTGCCTTCCTTACAGGATTAACCCTGTAAAGTGCAAAAAAACCAAAGAAGATTTCTTCTAACAACCGGTTCTCCGAACTGCTTAGAAAATTCACTACCGGTTCTACCAAAACTGCTAGAACCCACTGAATTTCACCTCTGATTTGTACCCCAAAACTCTGAGGAAGACTGGAAGATATGGAAGGTCTAGCAAGAGAGCGACCAGGTTATATGCCACTGATACTTGGAAAGATTTTAGAGCTGTTCATAAAGACATTAAGCTGTAAGCCCTCTGAAAACACTAAAGTAAATCAGCATGGATTTATAAAAAAAACCCTACTCTTTCCAGAATAATCTTATCTTTTTTTGACTGGGTAACTTTCTTAATAGATTTTTCGAAATTCTGTAGACACAATATATTTTGATTTCAGCAAAGCAAAATATCTCCCAATTAATTAAATTTTAATTGTTAATTAAAAAGTCAGTTAAATGTGGGTCAGACACCATGACAATTCAGTGGATTCGTAGCTAGCTAAAAAATGTGCTCTAAAAGTATTTATCAATATTTCCTCCACAAACTGGAGAGGTATTAAATGGATTAGCAAAAGATCAGCTGTGAGTCTGCTCTTCAGTTTTTTCAGTAATTATTTGATTTAAAAGATACAGGGAATGCTTTTCATGCAATACAAAATTTGGAAGAGATAGCTGATACCATAGAAGAAGACTTGTCAAACTGTGAACCACAACCCCTTGAGAGGTCATGAGAAAATCTGAGGGTTGTGTGCAAATTTCTGGATGACCAGAAAGGTTGAAAGGCATATAAGGAGTGTATCTGTTGAACTACTAATTCCTGGGTCAGATTCTAGAGATGAAGTCCATACTGCATACATGGCTAGTAAAGATGAGAGGCATTAGAGGAGACTTTTCAGAATCAGAAAAAGGTCATCATCATATCAAGGTCATCACTTTGGAAATTGGCGGAGAAAAATGGCATACTTGCTTGGATGATAATCCTTGGTAATTACCAAGGATTGTCAGACCCCATCTTGAGTATCATGTCTGATTCTGAGAACACTTTTTACAAATGATTCAACAAAAACTAGAGTAGGTTCAGAGAAGGGCAACAAAAATGATCCAGGCCTACTAACTAAGATCTTACAATGATTGAAGAATTTAAGGACCTAAATATATTTTGCCTTCAGGAAAAATATCTAGGTGACATATGAATTCACTCTTTGAATTCCTGGAAGAATATAATACAAAGGAAGGTCATATATAGGGATAAAAAATCTCAGAAGCTGTCTTGGTTTTTAAAGTCCTAATGCGTGGGTGCCTTTCATCCTCCATAAATTCTATGTTCTATTAACCTCAGAACTTCAGCTGAGTAGAAACTAGGAATATAAAACAATTATCATAGATTTCTCAAGAAGTGAATTGGTGGAATTTACTATAATAATTCTGCCATGACCTATACAGTAGAAAGAACAGAGCCCACTGGTGTCCATCATACTCCAGTGAAAATATCCACTAAATATGCTTATTAGCCACCTCCCCAATCATATAATTAATTTGTGTACCTTGGTAGACTATTTATAGAAGATGGAAATATGGGTGGAAAAAAATTAAGGAATGCAAAGGTAGTACATGGTCTCTTTGTCAAGAATTAATGTTTGCCAAAATGGCAAAAATGATTGTGTATAAGGATATACTCCTACCCATATGGATAAGTCACAGTGCTGAAATTCAGCCAGATTGCATCACATTGCCCGAACTGGTAGTGGCAATTTGAAATTGGGCCCACCCACCCACCCCTGCTCTTATACGAGCTTCAGTTTTTTTTATTTCTTACCTTAATCAGCTGTTTGGCGTGTCTACAGAGCCTTCCTGATGATCCTTGCTGCCTCTGGTTCCTGTAAAAGAGGTTTAATGCAGCACATTTGGTGCGCATGCACGCAGATTGAACCGGTAGCAAAACCGGTAGGATTCCACCCCGGTAAGTCAAGAGAAAATGAAAGTTAGATGCTGAGATATTTTTAACAAATGTGGTAAAACAAATATAGGATTTAGAATGGTATTGAATATATGTGGACTGAACACAAAAATGAGTAACCAGTATGAAAAAAGTACCACTGATGTCCTTTGGTTATGTCAATAAAATGAATGAGGATTGAATGGCAAAACAAATATGTGAAGTTAATGGATCAAGGAGAAAAGGAAGACTGAGAAAGTCTTGGTTGGATGAAGAAGTTGATGAGAACCTCAAAAAGAGAGGTGAGAAGTTTAAAGAACTGAGGGCAATATATGAAACAGTATACACATGTGATGTTAAGCAAGGATAAATTGCAAACATACCATGCTATGGGAGAGGTATAATGAATAGAATTTGTGTAAATTAGATTTAGCTGTCTTTTCTTATCATATGACTTTAATATTTTTGGCTTACAGTTTCCTATTCCCTTTCTGCACTTTGAATAATGTTGCTTAATCCAAAATGGAATAGTGGGATGAGTGTGTATGCACTATATTACTGCCACTAATGATCTTCAATTTCTTTGTCAGAACTTTCTCAAAAAAAAGAGAAAGTCTGAGTTACAGATCTTCTGTTGTTTTTAATTATAGTGGATTTATTCAAGCTTTATCGTTTTGGGGGGAAGGTGTGCTTTGTATGTGTGTGTGTGCATGCACAAATGTGCAGATGCATGCATATATGTATTCTCTTCATTCTTGCTGGCTTTTTGCATCAGTTTTGCATATTGAGCTGCAAGGAACTATTTTCAACTTGGAAGAGCATTTGAGCATGAAGAACAAATTTCTTGATGTCTTTAGCTACGAAATTGGCATGCAGGTGAGCTCGCAGTTACCCAGTACAAAGGGAGGCGGCAATGTCTTAAATCCGCTGTTTATTACCCAGGAAGTTCTGATCAAGTTTATGTTTCTAAAGATTTCAACATATCAACTCAACTGAGGAATTAGGAGAAGCTATTGTAAATATGAACCATCAAAGCACCAGCCATTTCAATGAAATGAAGCAAATCAATTGTTTTCCATAAAGGTGCCTTTCATATCTCCTTTCTCGGGTTCTCTATTTCCTCACTAGTTTCATCATTTTTATATATTCAACAATGGTGCAAACTACATTAACATTAGGTACATGTTCTTTCTAATTGTCATTTTAAAGATCACTGATCTCATTAAGACAGTTGAACAATGTAATGTAAATGACTGAATTGTGTATATACTACTGTATATATTTTGTATTATAATGTTTTGCATCTCCGGAGTTTTATTTTCTATTGAATCACTTATCTATATCAATAGGAGATATAGATCACACCTGAAAAGCTGAAAATGGATGGGAAGTAATGAAATAAAATTTTATTTAAACAATTTGACTCTTTTTTGCTGAGACAGCTCCTTTAGCTATAAAACCTGATATTAGCTATACTCTCAGAATCTACGTCTGTATAAAGTTACCTTTGTACAACAAATCCAATGCTAACACAGTTAAATATAGATTGATTTATCCAATTTGAGAGTTTAATTTATGTGGAAAATGATGCTTCTATAGTTTCTATAGTTTATAATATTGTGCCAAGTTTTGTTTAGATCTGTACCATCACAAACCACAAGCATTTGACTGCTGCTTCTTAGATTAGACCATTTTATTGTGCTTGGAGGAAATAACTTGGTGGGAATGATGATGGATTCTCAGGTCCTTCTCCAGAGTAATTTTTATAATCAGATCACTTTGGACCTTTGGATGGGTGTCAAAATGTAGAACATAGGGAGAATTTTGCCAGAAAATTGAGAAGGTCAAGGAAACATTGCAACCACTGGAGAACTGATCTGAATAAGTGACTGTAAGGATAAAAAAAAAACCATAATGAGATAATGGGATGTGTTAGATTCAAAAGAATAGTGGTTGGGAGACAGCACCAACACCACCACTTGAAGGAATGATTGAAAAAGATCTAGAGGGCTCTCGTCTTTCCTTTCTTACCACAACCAGCTTCTTCACTTCTGGAGATTCAAAACTAAAAAATGGCATACTTCTGCAGCGGAGGCAGCCTTTTTATCTGGCCTTGATTCTGAATATTTATTTATCTATATTTCACCTTTATTATTTTTCCAAATAACTCAGAGAAGTGAACATGCTCAACATGCCTTCCTCCTCTTGTTTTCCCCACAACAACAACCCTTTGAGGTAGGTTGGGCTGAGAGAGAGTGACTGGGCCAAGATCACCCAGCTGGATTTCATGGCTAAAGCAGGACTAGAACTCATGGTTCTCTTAGTCTTGAGTCTGATGTCTTAACCACTAGATAAAACTGCCTCCTGTATATGAATTCCTATAGAAAAAGTCTGAGCAGTTGTTTGCCTGGAGAATGGTAGCATAGTAGACCTGGACACATAGCAGTGCCTTGACTCTATCTCAGGGAGGGAGGGAGGGCGGGAGGGAGGGAGGAAGGACCGGAAGGCAGGAAGGAAGGAAGACCTTTAAGAAGTAAGAACAAAATCAGCCTAGCAAAACAACTGTTGTTTTGGCTTCCCTTAATCAAATCACACATCACTGGATGATATATGTTTTAGGTTGGACTCATTTCCCACTGATGAATTGCAACATATAGTGTGACTATCACTGAGATATCTTTAGAAGTCACCTCCAGTCCTGATTACACAAATATATTTCTCCTCTATACACTCCTTGGTATATGGCAGTTCCTTCAATAAATGACAGCATTGCCCATTCAGTATGCTGTTTTAGCCCCAACAGCTCAATTGTAATGTCAGCAGTGAGATAAACTGCATGGTCCGGGCATCTGTGCAGTTTCAGAATTGCTCTGGTCACATTAAAGTTCCCATCAGTTTCAGGCAAGTGCTTCAAAGGAAAGTATGAAGCCCCAAATACCACTCCTTGGTTCTTAGAAATATAAGGCCCAAATTTAAACATGGCAGCCTAGCAAGGAAAATAAGAATGGATTGGCTTGATAATTCCTTAGCTGGACTAAGAACTGCAAATATTAACTGAATATGCATTGAAATGCTTTTGACGAGTCCCACATAGAAATCTACAACTGCCCATAAAGTCATATATATTTACCCATGCAGTCTCTGTATATCCATGTTTGAGCATGAAACATCCGGTACAATATCATGCTGACTTGATAAATCTACAGGCCTTTCCTATATCCTCTTTTGGTGTAGCAAGTAATATACATTTTGACTATTAAATTCCATATTGTGACGCCCTTAATGACTGAGTATCTATCTAAGTACCACATTTTTGGTTAATGATGATGATTATTATTCATCTATCCTGTCTGTCTGTCTGTCTG
>JAEANM010017920.1:0-12811 GCA_017656035.1 Myanophis thanlyinensis | reverse complement strand
CGGGCCGAAAGAAACCGGCCGCAGGAGAGGCTGGACGGGCGGGGTCGCACTCCCCGTTCCTCGCCGCCGCCAAGCCGGGATCATGCTCTGCTTCAGTATATGACAGTGCATGTAGGCATTCATGGTTCCCTCAATGAACTGTAGCTCCCCAATGCCGGCAGCACTCATGCAGCCCCAAACCATGACATTCCCAACACCATGATTGACTGTAGGCAACACACACTTGTCTTTGTACTCCTCACCTGGCTGCCGCCACACATGCCTGACACCATCTGAACCAAATAAGTTTATCTTGGTCTCAATGGACCACATGACATGGTTCCAGAAACCCATGTCCTTAGTCTGCTGGTATGCAGCAAACCATTTGCAGGCATTCTGTGCATCATCTTTAGAAGAGGATTTCTTCTGGGGTGACAGCCCTGCAGATCGATTTGATGCAGCATATGGCATATAGTGTGAATACTGACAGGATGACCCCACCCACCCACCCCTTCAACCTCTGCAGCAATGCTCCCAGCACTCATACATCTATTTTCCAAAGCCAACCTCTAGATATGGGTACTAAACTTCTTTGGTCAACCATGGTGAGGCATGTTCTGAGTGGAACCTGTCCTATTAAACCATTGTATGGTCTTGGCCACCATGCTGCAGCTCAGTTTCAGGTCTTGGCAATCTTCTTATAGTCTATGTCTTAAGTAGAGCAACAATTCATTTTTTTCAGATCCTCAGAGAGTTCATTGCCAGAGGCACCATGTTGAACTTCCAGTGACCAGTATGAGAGTGATAACACCAAATGTAAAACACCTGCTCCCCTTTCACACCTGAGACCTTGTACCACTAGTGAGTCACATGACACTAGGCATGGAAAGCAGCTACTTGGGCATCATTTGGACATTATCACTTAGGGGTGTACTCACTTTTGTTGCCAGCAGTTTAGACATTAATGCCTGTGTGTTGAGTTATTTTGAGGGGACAGCACATTTACACTGTTATAAAAGCTGTATACTCACTATTTACATTGTAGCCAAGTGTGATTTCTTCAGTGTTGTCACATGGATATACTTATATATTTACAAAATGTGAATTTAATCACTTCTGTGATACTGCATATACCAGATTTCTATTATTCAGTAGGTTACTGAAAAATTTGTAATTATGAGAAAGAGTTTATTTTTTGAGTGCTGATATATGAATAAAGTAAATAGCCTGAATTCATTTAACTCCCTCCCACCTCCACATATACACTTTCTGTAAAAAAGCAAGACCTCTAAACAGGTTTTATTGATTTGAAAAACAATAAAACCTGTTTAGGAGTCTTGCTTTTTCACAAGTAATATTTCAACAAAACAAGATAATGAGGATGAGGTACCACACAAAATTACTGCTGCCTGGTTGATAACTGAGCATTCAACTACTGTATGTGTCAAAGAGTTGTGACTGGTTCCTTATTATGAAATTCTCTACAAGACATTTCTGATATCTTTCTTACTAAGAGTTAGAAACCACTCACTAAAACAGATACAGTCTGTTAATGTTCCATTTACTCTTTTGCTTCTATGATTTTTTTGGTAGCTGTTGATTATATGATTAACCGAAATAGTTGTAACTTCTGTATCTTTCATTTAGATACCTTAAAATAAAATTTTAAAATTCAACTCTAACAAATAATTTTTTAAAAAATTCAATTGTAAGGAATTTAAATTCATATTGACCCAATATTTTTTTTTTTTTAATACTTAAGAATTAGATGAAGGAATGGTTATCACTTTATATTTGCCAAATTACTACATGAATAGATGAAGATGGAAATAAAAATAGTTCTCATTGATGAAAAGTCTTTTATATTAAACTGACCATTGGCTGTTTTGGAAAACTCTAATTTTGAATTGAATACTTATTGTAATTCCTAAACAGTGCTATTTTTTTTTCCACTTCTGAGGTTATCTCATCCCCTCTCTCATCCACATTCAGGTTTGATCTTCCCTTCCCTATCCAATACAGATACCCCTTTTCACTTTCCCCATATATTTTATGCTGTTTCTAAGAAAGGACAAGTACTATGTATTGTTAATATTTTTCTTGTGCATTACTGGCTTTTGTGTAAGAAAAATAATTTTTTTTGAGGGTCCGGATATTGTCTGGACTGAGGAGGAATCAATGTCCTTGGGTCTAATTATGTCTATGCAGCCTCTTTCTGTTCATACTGTAGATTATGTGAATCTCCCCTGTTCTCTGAGGATTTCTGGAAGATGAAACAAGAAGGGGGCTAGATTAGAGCACTGCTGAAAAAAAATATGGAGCCAATCCATCTGAACATGTGTAAGAGGCTTTTTTAAGGGGCTGCAATAAAAATAGAAAAATGTAATAATTTTTTCCACTTGTCCACCAATAGCTATCCAGTGGTCTTGTTTACTGTAACTCACTCCTGGAAGAGGAGGGACTGGAGGAACATCTACCAGATGGTATGAAAACTCCTCTTGAAATCTATTGGCTATAACACTCAGATTCAGAGTGAAGACTCTAGCTGTGCAGATCCCATGGTGATGATTGGGGCATGTCTGGTGTAGTTATTTGGGATGAGTATGAACTTGTAATCTGAAGGAAGTAGACAGGATCCTCAATATTGTATGCATATTAAATTAAGTCATTTTGTGGCATCAGAATCTCTTTCCCTCATGCTCGATAACTTACAACTGGATATACAGAAAGTGATGACATTCACTTGTGATCTCATTGAGGGAGAGAATGGCAATTAAAGAGTCCCTTTTCAAAAATCCTTCACTGGGTCCAATAATAATATACAATTTTGTCCTGTTTCCAACCTTTCTTCTTGGGGAAGATTATTGAGAAGGTATTATGCTTGTAACTACAGAGGAACCTAGATGAAACAGATTATCTGGATTTATTTCATACTGGGATAGAGCACTGAGACAGCACTGATCATCTTTTCTGATGACTTCTGGTGGGACCAGGATGTAGATAGTATATTTATCCTAGCTCTTAATCTCTCTGTGACTTTTTATACCATGTTCATGGTAACTTTCTAAATCAGTTTGCGATCTAAAGGTGTGTGTGTGTGTGATGTTACATTGGTTCTTCTCTTTCATTTATGACAATTTCAGTCAATGATGGTAGGAAAGGAGAAATGTAGCCCAGGGACACTGTATTACATGGTTTTCCAGGGAACTGTTTTCTCTCTGTTCTTAATGAAATCACGGGCAAACCACTTATTATGGGTTCAAGGCTAATGACATCCAAACATCTCCACTACACAGCAGTGGATTCTTTCCCAGTTGCTGGAGGCTGTGTAATATCATCTGGATGAGGTGACATAGTGTCTAACTCCATACTATGGCTAACATGGAGTGACCAAGTATCTGTGGAGCTCTGGATAGGGAAACATAAACTTTGACTCAATCCTCATAAGATTAAATGGCTGTTTGGTTTTAGGGCTCTAGTTCTGGGGAATCTCCATTTTTGATTCTGCATACTGTAGGATCACAGTTCCCTAAACAGCACTGTGACATGGCCTTCTCTTGGTGCCTCAGTTCTTGTTGGAAAACCAGATATTATGGACAGGAAGATTTTTGCACAAATCTGTCTTTTATTCTATCCGCAACCTTTCCTGGATGAGAAACCATAAACATGTTCACTCATGGCCTAATTACAATAGTACTTAACAGATTACATTTCCTCACTTACAAGGAAAGGCTAAAGTGTTTGGGAATCTTTCATTTAGAAATAAAGTAACGGAGGAAAGACATGACATATATAAAATCAAGTAAATATTGAGAAAGCAGAAAAAAAGAATTTATTTTCCTTTCTCAAAATAACAGAGGTTGGAGTCTTCCAAAGAAGGAAGGTTATAATAAAACAGAAGAAAAAATAATCCTTTACACAGGCCATTTATTTATATGAATTAACTAGGAAAATTAATTATCTCAAAAGATGATCTAGTCAATGACCTGAATGGTTTTAAAACAGAATTAGATAAATTCATGATAGACCTGCCAGTCTTGAAGACCTATCTCTAAGCAGAGGCCAGCTTGTCTACTAGGTGTAGAAGAAGATATTTTTCTAGTTTCTGGCTTGTAATCATATATCTGCTTGGCCACTGTGAGAAATAAAAATCTGGACTAAGATATTATTTGGCCTGATCTAGCTGTTTTTTGTTCCTATGACCACCAAAGAAAACAAATAAAAAAATGAAAACTGTTTCACAGTGCAATACCTCTTAAATTGGCTAGTTTTATCTAGTCTAAAATTATTCTATACCAAAATCAAAAGGCCTGTTAGAACTCACAGTAGGCAAAAGCAGTTTGTTGTTGTTTTAATAAAATGTAACAAGACTTTATAAATAACTTGCAGAGAAAATAAAAATCCTAAAATACCGTACTTTATTACAGCATTTTCTCTTTAAATCTGATGGTGGTTCTTAACACAATATTCAAAGTCCTGATAAAGGAAAACTTCATAATTCGATAAGCAAAGTTTAAATCTGCTTAAAAGAAGCAGGATAATTCAACCTCATTTTTACAAAGTTTTATCCAATGAGTTCATGGCATTCTCATTTAAAATTTGAAAAGTATTTTTTTTTAAATAGTCCTTTTAGAATAAATTTTATCTTTTTGTCTCCACTTTTAAAATGTATAATTGCATAAATGTGCTATATCAGAGATAATTATATACTGGTAGAAGTGTTAAAAATGTCTTTGGTTTCACCTTACGCATAAGCATTCCAGCTGGTCATTAACTATCTGGAACAGGCCCAACTTTTTTACTGTCATTGATCCATACACATGTACAATTTCAGAGTTTGCTCTTTTAGAAAACTAATTCACTTTCCCATTGTTATCCCCGAGAAAGAGCTTCCCGAAAAAACCAAAGTTATTTTGAACACTTTTTTTTGTTTATAAACAATACTATGAAGTTAAATGCAAAATTAAGTTTCAGTCTATCACACAGATTTTATTATTTGAAGTAATACTTTAAAACCAAACTTTAGACTAAGTTATAATATCTGACTTCCAGAAAATTATTAGTAATAAGTAAAAATGACAATCTTGGCAGAGTGGCCCAAATTTCTCCATACATACATTCATTCATTAAAATTAATTAAATGTATGAAGTAATAGCACATTACAGTTCATAATTTTTAAAGATCAGGTCAACAATTACTTATGCTGAACACCAACTTTAAATGTGTATTGATCACCACTATACTTGCACTGAAAAAAAAAAGTATGCTCAGTTTAGTTCTTTAAGTGATTCCCACAACAGCTTGTATTTGGAGTTATACCAAAATCAAAGTTCCTGGAAAAAATTACATTCAGGATGCTAGATTTCTATTAATAATTTATTCAAAAAATGCTATTTTATTACAGAGAAATAAAATTATTTACAAGTTGTCACTTAATACGATAAAGTCCTAGTAAAAAGTTCATGTATTAATATAGTGACCATTTCAAGAAATAGGAAAATGCTGCTTGATTAAGTGGCCCTACCATAACATAAACAGTGTGTCAACAAACTCAGTCAAGCAGCTTTCTATCCCACCCCACATCTTTCCATCGTTCATTGAAAAACCAAGAGTACTACAGCTTGGAGAAGATCATGTGTAAACAAAGCAGATCTAATGAATTCCTCATTCAAAGGGAGATCTCATCTTCTAATTAATTGGCACACTAATTGCCCAAAACGCTATAGTAATCCTAGACTTAGAACCTAGGTGCTACACTACACAGAAGTCTTCGCACTCCACAATGCTGCCTCAGATTTGTCAGTTCTGCTTGATTTGTTCAAATAGTGCATTCGACAACAGCTGTTGGAAATAATACATTGGAACAGCTGCTATGACAGACACAAAGGACCTGGAATTTTAATTGGCCTCAACATTACACTGCTTGTTTTCCAAAACTCAAAAAAGGAAATATCCAATGAACTGCCTAATAAAACTAAGTGATGTTTGCCTTCTGGTAAGTAAAGTAAGGTTTTATTTTGGACACACAATTTTGCTACACTTGACTCCTTGAAATGACTGATCACACGCAAATAAAGAGTAATGGGAATTCCCAAGTGAATAAGAGCAAAATAACTAAATAAGTAAGTCTGTAGCTTTAAATCCTGGCTAAGAGACAAGGAGAATCCTACAGTGCCTCAAGTTTGAGTCCAAAGACCCTTACCAGAAGCCTGAATATGCCAATATGCCAACAAACTGTTCCTTCACAGTAAATTGAATTTACCCTCTGTATTGTAATTTCTGCAAAGATTAAAATCCTTTTTTTTTTTTTTACTGGAAATGTCGTTTGATCTCCTGTCTCGAAGAATGCTAACTAACTAAGTTGTGGGAGACAAGTTTTGATGTCTAGAATATTTTTGCTCCTTACAATAAAGACTGCATAGTATTCAACTCAAACTGAAAACCATTTGTAGGCTACAACTTAATTCACAAATTTATTGCATATGCAAAACAGGATTTTGTATTGTATATATAGACAGAAGTTGCACTTCAATTTTACAAGGTATTTAAATAGATTTTTAGTATTATGGATATAAGTTTTAATCATTTACAGTTCTACACAATAATTTATACTGTATTGAACATGGTCTTTGATATTTATTCCTAGCTTAGAGCTTAATAGTGCAATATAATATATTAAATTATTTACAACAAGTTCATAATAAACTAGAAAACTAACATCACCAACATTGGTGATATTTGAAAATGTTTGTTAATTTTTTAAATGGCTGGTTATATACTTTCTTCAATGCTTATAAAACTATAAATAAAATATAACAAAACTGTTCATTATGATCAGCCTAGGGCTTTGGGGTTTCATTTTGGGTTTATTCAATATGGATACAAAAAGAAAGTAGAGAAAGCAGTCTTACTTTCAGCATCTGCACAAAGTAGGAAGTACAGGAGCACTACTATTGGCCTGGCTATGTGCATCATCTGACAGCTTGGCACCAGCATGCTTCAACAGCTTTGGTCACTGGCTTAGAAGCCACTGCGAGTATCTCCAACCTGAAATTCCAGATGAAGAACTTTCAAAGCCTGAGAGGAACAAGAAATAAAACAAGAGAGAGAGAGAGAGAGAGAGAGAAAGACAAACGTTCAGAATGCTTTGCTTTTCCCCCTCCAAATACATCCACCAAACATAGTATTAACAATAAAAATAAAGTGAAGACGCTGAAGATTGAGATTAGCCTTGCAAAATAAATTAAAAACTGTTCATTTATAAAAAAATAATCATTTCCCAAGGCAACCTATAAACTAAACTGGGATAAATTATTCCTGTGTGCTATGAAATAATTTCTTAGCAACATGAGACAGAGTTATTTCTAATGATATCCTAGTTTAATACTTGACTGAATAAAACATATTGATCCTTTAAAGTAACATTTACAAGGAATCAATTTCCAGAACAAAATTCTGGTAAAAAACAATATATCAGAAGATAATTTCTTTTCATCAAATAAGAATGAAAGGGCCAAATCTGCTTCTGCTCCTAAAGGGCTATCCGCATCAGCATGTATGTATTAATTTAACAACTGTGTCTCTGACTGTAGCATCTTATAATTCTTCTATATATTAAAGCAAACTTTCTGTTTTGTCTCTGGTTTAGGACTGTATGTAAATTATGTAATTCATAATTAAATTATAAATATCTCATATTCTGGGTCAGTTTAATTTTATATCTCATATATGAACTAATGAATAATACAGAGTGAACATCTGGTATTAAGAAGAAACAAATTTTGCTGTGCTTTAACTATATTAGTAATAAACATGGAAATGTATGCTCCCCCTCCCTTGGAGAAAATTTTAGCTATATCTCAAAACAGAATTCTTGCACTAATTGTTCCACAATTATAGCTTCTAAAAGTAGTACTAGACACTGTTTGGCAGCTCATTTCAGAACATAAAGAGAAAAACATTATAATAACACAAAAATATATATTCACTGCGTGCCAAAAAGTGTAAAAGGAATAAACAATAGTAATGATAATATCAGCACACCTTTGCATATTCATAAGCAACATTAAAAAAAAACTTTTATAGTATAGAACAATATTTTGAAAAATCTATTTGAGGAAAGAACAAGAGAAGCAGATGTTACAAATGCACTATCATAAAACTCTTTCAAATTATATTCCTGATTTGATTGTTACTATCCAAAAGCAAATTTAAGAGGCATAAGCAATGTACTAAAAGTACCAGCTTTCTGTTTTCTCTGCTACCCACTTTGTACCAGTCTTTCAAGTGACAGCAAAGTCCATGAGGCATCATTCCTGTCGGATTCAATTTGTCTCTGTGCAAGCATAGAAGAACCAAATGCTGCAGCAATGACTCCACTGTTATCACATAAGATGGAAAAGTGTTTTTGCATGAATTAATCTGACGAAGTGATGACAAAGGATCAGATTCTTATGGTAGCTTGGGTTTAAAAAAATACCTCTTGTATCTTAATATTAGCTTTCAAGCTAGGCCTTTATAGAATCTACATAGGTATTAATGAGCAAATAAATGGTTCAGCAAAGTAATGAAGAAGAAAATTGTGGGCTGCATCAAATTCATTTCCAAATATGTTATTATTCTAAGGTAGCAATGAAAAAAGCATTTTGCTCACATAGTTGAAATGTGTGGTCAGGTTTTTGTGGCAAATGAAAGGGACATAATATAAAATATGTTCTGCCTACCTATGAGACAGGTTTCCATTTCTTGTTTTCAGCTGAATGTATTTAGTTTATACTCAGAACTTGTGGGAGGGAGGACAGTGTACAATCTCACATTTGGAAACGAATTATTGAAACATTTATCCCATTTTCCATGTATATGACAGTGGCAGATTTCAATATGCTATGTTTTTAGAGTGTGAAAGAGGCAAGAGAAGATATATACCCCTTCCTGGTTAATTTAATAAATCCATCCATCCATCCATCCATCTGAAATCATAAAGCATCACATGAAAATAAACAGTGTTGTAAGTGACATAAATACATGGAAACTGCTTTTTGTATGATATATATTTGCGCTGACCAACTTTCCTAATTAGGTTGTCTGTCTTTATCTGTTTCTTGTGTTTAATAGGAAAATTTTAACAAATGCCTTCAAAAGTTTAACTTCTGTCTCTCAGTATATTCTTAAAGACTATAGATACAAATTATATTGCCAAATGTTATACACAGTAGAAGGCTAAAAATAAAGGTCGAGAATTTTGCAGCTATATAAATATCGTATTATGCTCAGTCGCCATGCAGACATAAGCCATTAACAGCAGTGAAGTCTTTGGAACTATACCCCTAGTGGCATTATTGTTCACATCACAAAACCTTGAATCCTTTGTGATGTGACATCCTTTCTCTAAACGCTTTCAGAGTGCTATAAGTTTAACTAAGTAGAAAACATACTAATATGTTCCCTCAGTGACCCTTAGCTTTTTAAAGGGAGGGGGAAAAAAACCCCTACAACAGCCTTTTATTTTAGGCTGTGAAAATACATGTGCCTGGAATAGATAAATGGTTTTTAAAAATACTGTTAGTGAAGTCATGCGGATGACGGGGCTAGTAACAGGGATTAGCTGCTATAGGGGCAAATGCTGTCAAACTGTTTCACACAAACTCTGCTTCAGTCTTGACCTACAATGTGCTTTAACCCCAGCCCAACCCTAGCTCATTGAAGAACAAATAATATTGCTAAATAGTGGTGAACAGGATGCAGCCTTTTTTTTTAAACTCTACTTGCTCTTAAATTAAAATCTCTACCTTCAAAAATCTTTACCTTTCAGTGCAGAGGGCATGTTTTATTCTTCACTACTAATAAGAATAAGAAGTTATTTTTGACCAATGTGTTTTAGAAGAATTTTTGACCTTTTCTAACCTCCTAGAATAATACAAAATTTGTGGGGATGGCAGAAGTAACTTTTAGAATGTAGAATTTTATATAAAAAATACTATTCTTCGTGTTGAATTTTGACAGGCGATGCTTCAGTTTTTTAGAGAAACCAGGAGTGAAGACGTTTTCACAAAAACATTGCAAAAGATGTTCTGAAAGTTGCATAGTGTGTGTTATTCAGCCAAATAATACCCACTACAGAAGAGATTCCCTCACAAATACACTCTATTTTCAGAGAGATGAGAATATGTAAAATTTATTTTACATTTGTGAAAGGTGAAAATGGGATAAAGGGTAGAAACAGTTCCATCGCCTGAGCAATATATTGAGTCCTAGATTGCATTTTTTTATTTTATGGGGTGAGGGGTATGTATTTATAGAGTTTTTAAACATTTTCTTCAATTGTTGCCTTTTTGACAAGTCTAGGTTACTGAAAACAGATAAAAGATTGGCTTTTGGTTTATCTGTTTAAAAATAAATGTACACTATGGTAGTTTAACAATGTGTTCTGTTTTCTGAAAATCTTCAAAGACAAATCTAGATGCAGGAATATATTCAGTTTCTATCACAACCGCACAGTTAAAAGGAGGGCTCAGAGTATCAGTAACGAAGTTCTATTAATTTTCTGTGCACAAATCACAAAATTAACATTACATTTACTACTATAGATAAAAACATGTTAAGGAAAAAAACCCTCAGAATTTAATGGCATGCCAAATATGACTCCCTATTAGGATATGCATATTGGAATGTAAAGTGATAAGCCAGACTAGACATATCATTTCGAGAAACATGTCTCATTCATTCTGGGTAACAAAAATTATATTTTCTGAAGTAATGCGTATTTATATTAATGGCATCAAAACATAAAATAGATGAAAGTGAAGTAAAAGTAAATCAAAATGTATTATACAAATTAGCTATGTTAAACTGCCTCATGTATTTTTTGTTGAGGTAAATTTCAAATCTAAATTTTTAAATAGTGACATCAATCTAACTTTTCTTTCATGTAAACAACAGGGAATTTTGATTTTAGTTTCTTCTGTTTTTCCTGAAAATTAGTCAAGAGATTTTGAGAGAACATATTACAAAACTCTACGGTGGTAAAATGTCCTAGACTGAAATGCAGGGCAGCTTGATTGCTGGAATGTTTCATTAGAAAAAAAAGATATGTGTAATCAGAGATGAAATTCAGCCAGTTCGCACCGGTTCTATAGAACCAGTTCTATAGAATCAGTGGTAACAATTATAAGCAGTTTGGAGAACCGTTATTAGAAGAAATTTCCTTTTGTTTTTTTTCCCACTTTATAGGGTTAATCCTGTAAAGATTAATTTTACAGGATTAATCCTGTAAATAAGCAGTTGTTTCTAGCCTATCTTTATTGCCTTGTTTACAAAAACTGCCTCTCCCTTTATCACACTGTAACTTTGGTGAAGTTTAATTCTGTGCTTGGTGATGTTTAATTCTGTGTTTATTGATGGGATAATTTTCCCTAATTTTTCCTAATTTTGTTTGGAAGAAAAAAGGTTAATCTCTGTTCCTGAAAAGAATCAGCTTCAGAAATCTGGCTAGTCTATGTCTGTGTCTATTTGTTCTGGTAATTGGCTTAACAAGCAATAGCTATTTCTTTGCTTCATTCTAGCATTAATTGCTTTCTTTGTAGTTAGGCTTATCTCAAGTATTTACACTTGAGCTTGCCTGGGGTATGACTTCTGGCAATCAGCTTGTAGCTTTAGTTTTAAAAGAATTATTTGTGTTTGAATTTTGTCCTGACTCATGGTTTCTTTTTCTCTGGGAAGGGGGTCTTCCTTCACTGCTTTAGTGGTTTTTTGGCATTGTCCTTTTGAGGTGTACTTCCAAGAGGCAGGATACAAGCTTGGCACTGATGTTTTTACTGCCTTTTTGGGGAGCATGTGATCTTTCTTTAAACCTGGATGATTTTCCTTAGGATATCTTATTAGATGAGTGAGACCAGCTGGTATCTTTAAGTGGTGCAATGGATCTAAGGATTGCCTCTCCTGGGTGTCCTCTTTCTGGAGAGCTTAAATGACTTCTCTGTTGAAGAGTTTCACTTTATGAACAAAAGTTGGCTGTTGATAGTTGTCATTGAATTTTAACTATTTTAATTCCTCAAGGTGCTCTGGCACCCTGCCTGATTTGTAACTCTGGCTTGCAGGTATTTCTAATCTAATGATTAGTATTTAGGGCAGCTTTTCACAAGCAAGAAAGCTTTTTGTATTTTTGTACAGATAATCCTTGACTTACAACATTTCAAAGTTACAATGGCACTGAAAAAAGTGATGTATGACTGTTTGTCACACTTACAACCATTGCAGCATTCCCATGCTCACAAGGGATGAGGCTAAGCGCCCCTTGACATAAGTGACATCGAGTTGGCAACACCCACCCAGTCACATGACCACCAAGCCACACCAACCAAGTCAGGCCCACAGAACCTGTAGTAAAAAAAATTGAATTTTACCACTGGTGTAATCCATATCTTTATGTGAAAATAGTATTACTCTGGTTTAAATTTCACCTTCACTAAAAAACAGCAGATAAAATAGAGGCTGGTTCATAGGATCAAAGCAAAAAATATAAAAAAAGGATCACGATATTTTCTTCTTGAAATGAAATTTGAGTTTGTCCTTCTACCTGGCTTGAGGCCTCTGAGAATGTGCTACGATGGAAGTGGTTGATTGACACACAAAAATCACCCCATGTCGTCCATCCTCTTGGTTTTAACTTTTTATTTAATTGTTGCTAATCTTAATTTTAATATTTATAATGTTTTTATACCTATGTTTTTATTCTATTGTAACACTTACTCCAGACACCCTTTAGATACCCCTGGAACCCCTAAAACCCCTAAAAACCAACCACAAACCATTTCTGACCCGGCTCTGAACCAC
>JAEANM010017919.1:0-12811 GCA_017656035.1 Myanophis thanlyinensis | reverse complement strand
CATCTGCCTCTAATATTAAGGTGGTGTCATGTTCAGTAAAAATAAAACACAATAGATATGCTTGCATTCTGCTAGAAGCTTTAATTTGTAAACACTGCCTTTTCAGACACACAAATTGTTCGGACTATTTAATGACATGTAAGTGAACGATCAAAGTAATGTGTAAAATGACTTAAACTGTGTTATTTAATGCATTAATTCATTAGCAGAAAACTCACTACTTGTCTCAGGGTATTTTGAATGGCTTTCTGTGCATTTTTCACCTGATTGTAATAAAATGCAAACAGCACCATTAGGATTGTTGGGGGCTGGGTTTCTTTTAATCTCAGAAGTACCATACATTTGTTAAGCAATATTACATTAATGTATACCTTACTAGTACACAAAGAATTTTTTAAAAACCAGGAAAAAATAATAACAAAGAAGAATTGGTTACCTTTTCAAGCCCTGAACATGTAGTTGATCAATAAACATTTCATTGTCACTTAATTTGATTGTGAAAATATTGTTCTTCACATAGCTTTGTGTAATCTCCCATTGGGGAATATGAGAATTCTTTAATGAAAATATGCTGGATTTATTGTTCTATTTAAAAAGTACAAAATCCTCTGATCTTAGGAAGCTGGCTATTATTTATGTAGGGAGTTTCTGTCCATTTCCTTAGGATTTGTTTCTCCTCCATTCTCCTGTAACATATGTCTTCTCAAGGATTATCAGGGCCAAAACATATAAAGTCAGCTTTTAAAAAAAAATAGAAGTATAAGTGAAATATGAAATAATATGTGTCACACCCATCCATCTTGTTTACATACTTAACCTGTAGTTAAGACTGGAAATTTAAAATCTTTTATGAAATATGTACAGCTTCTTGGAAACTTGGATTCTGACAGTGTTGAAGAAAACTGTGTGGTCTGTCTTCTCATCAGAAGGTCTATCCTTCTGTTATCCAGATGTGTCCATTGACTGAATCCATGACTGCAAGCTACCATGCTGAGAATGACTGAAATCAGAGAGGCTTGATCTTCACAATTCTAACCACTGTTAAAACTCTTTCTGACCCACAATTCCTACTCCTCTTTGACAGAACCTAATCATACTGTTGTCTTCTCTTGACCACCCTGAAATAAACTGGCATATTTTTGTCTGTGCACCTGCCATAAAACTTAAAAACTTCAAAACTGCCTCTGGCTTTGAAGTATCCTAAGAACAACAAGTTAACCTTTGATGACTTTTTCTTCCTCCCCTTGAACCACATGCTTGAACATTTTAGTAAGTGAAATGCAACTTGAAAACAGCCTAGCTTTATAACAGAAATTAGATTTTCTCATCCATATTAAAATTAAGATGCTCCAACTAATCATAGTGAGCATGCATATTGTCTAAATATTTATATCAAATTTGGGGATGATAAATTGTATTGTTCAACCTGGTTCAAATACTATGCATTTTTTTTAATATACAGTTGTATTCCATTTTATTGGCTTTATTTCTTGAATTGTGAAAGAGTCATTGACTGAATAAAAGAGTCTATTTTTGTAGACTTTTTCAACAGTTGTCTTTGTTTCCATCTTGAAGAAAGCACCTCTTTTATGATCATCACAAAGAAAGTTATACAGAGTTACTGAGCATTGCCTGATTGGGTACCTTTAGTTACAGTTATCAGTTGTATCTTCAGTGATAACAATACATGTAGTCTCCAAAGAATGGCATGCTAAAAATCAACATAGAGATGTTTTATATGTAGACAAAATTCATATACACTTATCAAAACGGAAGGCAAACAGACTGCCTCTTTAAGCTTTGTCATATAATGATGGTTTAGATGGTACCAGGGCAAATTATTTGAGCATTCTTCTGGACATTCATTCTGAACCATAGACTTCAATGGAATGTCAGATAGAGTGGAGTTCAAAATAGCTGAGTGCTAGAATAGAATTAGAAATGTCTACATTGCTAGATGTTTTCTACTAATCCCAACTCTAGCCTCTGATTTAAGGCAAAAACCTTAGCTACACATTTTTCAGCCTGCTACATGTTCACATACCAGTTTATATTAAGGGATCATTTCAGAATAATCTGAATTTTAAATCTTCTTTAATACCAGTAGTTTGTTGATATATGTTCCCAGGGAATCATTATAATAATTTATAAAGCCTTGTTATAATACAAGATGTTAAACAGATTGTCTTGGCATTAACAAACAATTACAATCCTCTTCATATCAGTTTGTGCAGTTTGTTTCTCACCTCTATCATTTACAGAGACATTTAGCATAAGCCCAGGTAACCATGGAAAAGACAGGATGGAAATAGATGCCTTTGACTTGCCTCACTACTATTATTAATTGACACATTTCCGGTCACTGATTCAGTACTTATGTTTCCTGAGAAATCCTATCATTCATAAGTTTCTGTAGCAATACCAATAGCACTTAGACTTAAATACTGCTTCGTAGTTCTTTACAGTCCTCTCTAAGTGGTTTACAGAGTTAGCATAATGCCCCCCAACAATCAGGGTCCTCATTTTACTGATCCAGAAAGAATGAAAGGCTGAGTCAACCTTGAGCTAGTGAAAATCGAACTGCCAAATTGCTGGCAGCCTGCAGTTAGCAGAATTAGCTGCAGTACTGCATTCTAACAACTGCACCACCATGGCTCTCAAGCTCAGAAAGTCTAATGCAGTGTTTTTTGATCTGTGGTATTCATACCACTGGTGGTGCTTTGGCACCTGGCAATTTAGTGGGAATTCTCCCCACCATTCATAATTCCCTATCTTGCCATCCATTCCCATTTTATAAGCTATGAAGTATCTCTTTGATTGTATTTGCCCAATATCATATTGTCTATGTTACTTCTCTCCAGAGATCATATGTGTTCAGTTCTCAAGCTTGTAAGACAAGGATTTCCAACCCTTGGTCCGTGGACCAGCATCGGACCGCACCATTCCAGAAATCAAGCCACACAAACAAGTGAAGCCCCATTCGTACGATGCAGGCAGCATGCAAAACCATGCCCCTCTGGTCCATGGAAAAAACCTTTCTCCATGGAACCAATCCTTGGTGCCCAAAAGGTTGGGGGCCACTTTTATAAGAGATGTATTATTAAAAACTATATCTTGTAAGACAGGGTGTCCTCTGAGATCCTTTTTCTAGTCCTTGCAGACCCCACTGCTAATGCTATTTGTTTAATTTTATATTGAAAGAGGAAGTTCTAAAAATAAGCATATTTCACAAAAATAAAACCACTCCCAAAATAACCAGCCCCTGAGTGACCTTCCTGATCTAAGCTATCCTTGGCAATCAACAGATTGTCACTTGTAGCAAATAATAGGTTCGGTGAGATTCAACTACTGTATTTCTAATTGAGTAACAGTTTCATAGTGTCAGTGATTATCTGAGGGCCCTCAAAACAAAGAAAAGTTGCAACTAGTACAACAGATGGAGATATGCAAAGACCTTCCAGGACACAGTTGACATTTGCTCTTCAAGTGGAACTGTGAGACCAAGAATACCTGGATACGTGACTCAATTTCCTTGAAATAACTTCAGTAAATATCTGGTATTTAACTTTAAAAGGATAGGCCACACCATCCTTTTGATACATTATTTGTACATCCTTTTTCATTCTGAATGATCACCCTATTTCATTTGTAAATCCAGTATTTTCACCTCTTTTTTATAATCTGGGAATTTTAAGTCCACCTGTGGGTGATTACAATTTGGACTGGAAGGTCAATTATACAATATCTTTGCATAGGAAAGTACTGCAGAAGAAGGAGTGGCAGAATCTTGGAGGGTGGAGTCAAACAGAAATCAGCCTAGAATTCCTATATAGCCACAAAAGAATTTCACACATGATAAGTACCACCCTATGCAAAGTCAGAAATAAAATACTGTAGCTCCAGGTCTGGATAGCCCAAGCATAAAAAGCCAGTCAGTCCCATGCAAACATGCATAGACTCCAGACACTGATACAAAGCCTCAACATCCTCACCTGGCTGCTCTTGGTTCAAAAGGTATAATTGGATACCATTGACATATTAATGATACTAAACCCCAAACCAGCAGATTACCTCACCCAGTGTTTCTATAGGTGTTGAAAAGGAGATGAAAAAGAGTAGAACCTTGCAGCATTCTATATAGTAAAGGCTTATAGAGTGATTTCTCTCCCTCAGCAACACCTATTGGAACCTACCCTAAAGAAGGAAGAGAAACGCTATAAAACAATAACCCCCAACCTAACTTATAGATCCAGCTCAAAAGGATACTGTAATCAATGGTATTGAAAGCTGCTAAAAGGTCAAGGAGAACAAGGACGGATGCACTACTAATATCCCAGATATACCACAGGTCACCAACAAGCATGATCAAGAGAATCTCAGTACTAAATTTTGGTGTGAATCCCAACTGAAATGGATCATCCTTTCATGTTCTCAACTGCAGACCAACCACTTTCCCAACATTTCCCAAAAAGGGGAATCATTGAATTCAAGGATGGTGTCTGGAGAAAGGGATGCAACCTCACTCTTTCAAGACAGAGGTACCTCAAAGAGACCAAATTATAGTAGGCCAAATCTGATCCCAGATCCAGTAAACAATTGGCAGGACAACCCTGGCCACTTCCTCAGGAGTCACCAATTCAAACTCACCCTCAACCCATTCCCCCAGTTTCTGACCTAGGCATCTCAACCTATTCTGGTCAGTCAGAGTCCAAGTTGAAGGAAATCCGAGTGACTTTACCTATCAATAGACTGAACAATCATCATAGAAGTCCTGAGAGAAATTTCTGCCATTTAAGAAATTTAAGAACACTGCAGTGCCTTCACTTCTCCAGACCACCATACTTCAATATTCTTCAACACTTCAAATTATTCTACCAATCACTGTATATATACTGTAAATTGGAAATAAGAAATATGGTAACTGTTGACTATTGTGTACGTGATGCGGTTGTGCTGTGCTTGGACTTCAAAGGAAAAATGTTCTTTGGTATGCAAGCATAGTTCTTACTGCATCAAACCAAATAAATATTTTCCCAGGATCAAGCAATAGCTGTGGAGAACAGTCATGCAGCCCTAAGAAAAGAAAATTGCTTTAAGCAGTTGAAGATGGATGCTATATGAGCATTCCCATGCAGTCTGAAACACTTTTCTTTCATTATGTCTGAAGAACTGCACAAACCTAGAATGTGATGGGGGAAAATGTTAATACTAATATGTGTATATTCATTTCACTTTGTCTTTTCTTTTGTATTGATTGACAATTAATAAAAAGAACTTTAATATTGTTTTAACTGAAAGCTGGCCTCCAAGAATTTTCTTTTATATAAAACCTCCACATATCTCTCATGCTCAGATAGGGAAAAGAAATTAGCATGCAAAGGAATCGGGTCATTTTATTCTCATATGCTTCTCCTGGAAAACTTCCATTTCCATCTTATAATATATGAATCAAGGCTAAGTAATTTCAACTAGCATCACTTGCTGTTTTTGTTTTGTACCTTCTTAGAGAGATGTTTGGTTTACACTACAACACATTTCTGTAACAAAAACCTCCTTTAAAATCTTCAATTTCACAACATAAGGACAGACATAAGTATAATTTGACTGAGAAACTGGGATCATCCTAGACCAAGCCAGTCCAAAAATGCTAAAGAATTTCTAGAGGCCTGGTAGTCTGACAAACTGGCACTCAATAGACACACAAACATCTATATACAATACATACTGTGCAAAAAAAAACAGACAACAAACCAAAAAGGGAACAAAACAACCAAAACACTTTCCAATCAACACCCAGATGAGCTTAGATTAATATCAAGATTAACATCAGAGCAATAATCAAGAATCAAACAATTCCAAATCAAGGCACTGCTAAACAAGCTAACAGTAAACAACCCAACCAAAGTACCTTCCATCAACACCGGCAGTGCAAGCCACTAGAATATAAACTGAGAGCAGTTACTGCTACCTGCATATTTTTCTTTAATTCTGAATATGAAATTGTCAAAATTGTAGTCATGTAACATATTATCATAATTTTGAATGGTAATGATAAATAGGAACTGTGATGATGCAATACTAGAATGTAGTATTGCAGGCTAACTCTGCCCACTGCCAGGAGTTTGATCCTGATAAAAGAGAATATTTGTAGCTCAGGATTGACATGAGTGGTCTCTTTACTAGCACTAATTATGTTACCTGGTTTGGGTAATGAAAAGTCAGCAAGAAAACTATCAAGCTCAGAGAGCACCATGGACCCTTCATTTTTTATCTGTCAGAGTCTCGCTCTCTCTCTCTCTCCCCCCCCCCCCCCCACTATACATTATATATACATTGACAGGAAAAGCTTCAAATGTCCCCTTGAACTTTTATTAGGACTAACTAAAGCTCATCATAAGTTTTCTTTTTCTTTTTGGAGGGAAGGAGGTTGTGTTATGAATTTTATATTTATTTTTATCTCCTAAACCTCAGGGAATATATAACTTGTGAAACAGAATTCAGCACTGAGTTGCTTGTTGAAAGGAGAAATATTTTACAGTGAAAACACCAAATATTATTCAATCTCTTTGAGGATGGGGAGAAAACTTCCTCGTTTCTAGCAAACTGAAAATGGTTTCTATGAGGTGTCTAGCACCCTCACCTCCGGAAAGCTACATTTCCTTAGATGTTATTTAAAATAAATTCATCATGAAAGAAGGTTCCACATAGTGCAATCCAATATAGTTACGGGGACATTGCATCCATTTTGTTAGGGCTTATACCTAAGTAATAGTATACACAATAATAGTCTTTAGTATTACTATTCTGTATAGTACAACTAAAGACAAATTCCATTTAAAAATATAGTTCCAATGAAGACAAATTCCAGTTAAAAATCCAGTTTCTCAGCTCACTGAGCCTCATCTAAATGACAAGGCAGTTTTACGTAATAAGAATTGTTATAATTTTATATGCCCCCATATTGTTTCCTATGGGATGTAAGTTTAATGAGATAACATTTTATAAGTTAGAGCTATAAAAGGAGCTCCTGACCTTTTAGCACCATTAACAGATATTGAAAGCATGTTATGGTTTTTCTCCCAAGATGACTACGAAGATGATACAACTGGGTATGGCCAGTTATACAACACCCGTTTATCAGAAAACCAACTGGAAAGAGATTGTTTTTCTCCCCTCCCTCTAGTTTCCTGGAGTGCTCTCCACCACTTCAGCTTACCTATCTGTTTTTTTTCTTGGCAGGAGGGCATTCTTTCAAATTGAGCACTGAGCTGCCATCTCCTAGCTCTTCCAATTTTCAAGGATGTCTCTAGATACATGTTGGACTTGTACACATTCTTGGACATTTATGCTTGATAAGGTACAACTAACAATACACAAAACTGCATCAGAATGTATTGGAAGCAGATATTTTCCAGGAGGGAGAGATAAAGGAAATAATGTTGATTTTGTTTTATTTTCTTGTCTATCTGTATTTTATTTTTTAGATTACTATTTCTTTTGGCTTTGTTAAGCATTTTGCATAACATTTATTACCCCAAACAACAAATACTAGTGTAATGGGTATTTCTACTGTATATGTATATCCCAAAGGTGCTTTTTGAAGACGCAACTGGACTTTCTGATTTTTTTTCTTTTCTTTCTTTTCTTTCCCTTTTTTTTTTAGGACAGATTTCTTCTTATCAAACAAGGTTCTTGGATGAGAAGAGAAACATTTTCAAAGAAAAAAACAGAAAGTCCAATTGCCTCTTGAAAGAGCACCTTTGGGACGACTATGACATGGATGATTGAGAATCTCTATAGACTTCTACATGTATACATTAAATGTATATGTAAGTTTATGCTTCAGGTTGAAGTGTTAAGAATCAAAGAAGGCCTGCTGGATTAAACCAACCTATTTATTTATTTATTTATTTCAATTTATATACCGCCCCTCTCCCAAAAAGGGACTCGGAGATGTGTACAACCATCTAAAAAACAATAAATTAATAACAATTTAAAAACAAATTTAAAAGAATTAAATGGGAGGTTGAGTAAAAAATTAAAATTATAAAATTTAAAAACCAATTTAAAACCCCAGGCAATGGAACCCCAAGGAGGCCCGCCCTGTGGGAATGCACTGGCCGGTGGGAGGCTGATGGTGGCAACAGGCGGTCCCGTAGATACCCGGGTCCCAAGCCATGGAGCCCAATGGCCCATCTATTCCAGCAGTCTTTTTTCACAATGGCCTACTAATATACCAAGAAGCCTATTAGTCTCCAAAATCTGCAGCATGCTAGCTTCGAATTTGATTTCTTTAAAAAAAACACCACTAATAACTAGAAGGATTAAATTAGTAGGTGCCAAGAAAGATGTCTTAGGCAAGCTAAAGTCTGCTGATGTTAGAGAGCTTAAATATCTAATCATGCCGCTGTTATAATTCAGCATACTATGTGTGATATTTGTATCATTTTTTTCCTCAATTTCTTAACTCCTAAACCAGTGGTGGCAAACCTATGGAACGCATGCCAGAAACAGCATGCCAAACCGTCCCGCAAGCTTTCTGGCACACTAAACTGTCCCATGTGCCACACACAGGCCCGCTGGCTCCGCATCCCATTCTTACGCTTCGTTACACACCAGCCAGCTGGCTTTTGCCATGCGGGAGTGCCAAAACCCAAAAATGCACCATCCTAGCACGCATGCGTGCTCTGAGAGCCGAATATCTAGTTTCTGGTATGCGCATGCGTGCTGGCCAGCTGTTTGTTGCGCATGCATGCACGCCATGCTGGGATGCTGTGCTTCCGGGTTTCGGTGCTTCCAAGCAGTGAAAGCCAGCTGGCTGGTGCGAGACAGAGTGTAAGAATGCACGTAGCTTGTAGGATGGTTTGGTGTGCCTTTCCAGCATGAAGGCCGACACTTGGTGATGTAAAAGGTTTGCCACCACTGTCCTAAGCTTTCCAATAACAATTGTCACCCAAAAATTATTTTTTAAAATAACAAAAGAGTTTTTTAAAAAATCTAAGGCTTAACCATTAGTTTTATAAAACTAAGGAAACTGTCTTTCTATTGAAGTATGATTATACACCAAAGTTTATTTGTGATTTACTCTTTGTAAATATTTGTGTAATATTCAGCAGCATACCTTACTCAATGTTCCTTATCTGGTATTTCAGAAATTGAAATGAGTTTCATTCTCCTCCAAAATCCCTCTTGGGTGAACAAGTTATATGACTATTTCAATTTATCCGAATTATTTCATAAATCCAGTGCTATGATGTTCATTATAGCCCGGAAACATTTGTTCTTTTCTGGAATATGCAAAACTTGCTAAAGTCTGGGATTTTAGCAACCTGATTTTGTCAAATGATTCAGTCAATCAGTCAATCAGACGTACGGTATACAACTGTCATTGGCACAAGACTGTCTGAATAATAGAATCATGGCATCATTGAACTAGAAGACAATTGATGGTGAAGGTCCATTCTCCAAGCTTGTGGGTTGGTTTCGGTGATGTCAGTGTCAGTGTTCTTCTGTTTATATCTGATCTCCATGATCGTGTGATTTTTCTTTCTTAGATGCTTGACAACTGGTTTATATCTACGACAGTTGCAGTGTCCTGGAGTCATGTGACCATCTTTTGTGACTTTCTGACAAGAAAATTAAATGGAGAATCCAGATTCACTTAACAACCATGTTACTAATTTAACAATTGCAGTGATTCACCTGACAAATGTAGCAAGAAAAGTCATAAAATGGGGTAAAAGTCACTTAACAAATTTCTCACTTAGCAACATAAATTCTAGGCTCAATTGTGGTTGTAAGTTATGAACTACCTGTACAGCTACTTTACAAGCTTCTCCTGCCTGCATCTTTGAAATAAGCCAGCTGCTGAAACTTTTATTTACTGAAGTTCTGTCAAAGCATAAAACAATTACTTATGCAATAAATTAAAATTGACATGTGAGTGAAAAGTTATATTTTCAGAGTGCATCACATATATGTAATGGACTCTGCAAATATAAATGAATCATCCTGTGGAATATTGTAAATTATGCCTAACTAAAGAAAATACAGATCACTATGAAGATACATTTAATTTAAATCTATTCTATTTTCTGTTCTCTTTAACAGAGAACAGAGCATGACTGATATTTTTTTCGGGTACTTAATGTCAGTTAATCTTCTCTGTTCAAGCCTAAACAATCCTAGTTCCTTCTTCATATGAGTAAGTACCCTTTCTAATAGCTTGATCGATTTCATGGAGCTTTTCTGAACCTGTTCTGGATTATCTGTATTTGCCTGTAATAGTTAAGGCAGTATCTAAGGAACCCAGAATAATATGAAACTATTATCCCCTTTATTTTATAAATTCTGCTTCTGGATTCAGGTTAGTCTCTGTTTTCTGACCTTTTCTTTATCTTCTTTAACATTTTATACTGCTGATAGAAATATTGGTAAAAAGAAGTCCTTTTTCTTGTGTCTGGAAAATATTTTATAATTATAAAGGAAAATATATATGCTTTTACTTGCTTTTGGAATTTCCTACACGTCTGGTTTGAGAATGTGAAATCTGCATCAGCAAGAATAAAGCCTTCTGTTTTAATGTAACATTTTTACTGAATTTTTAGGAAAAATATATTAACAGAAAAAGATAAAGGACAAAAGGAAAAGAATGAAGGCATAAATTCAGATGAATAAGCAAGTGATTTACAAATATCATAAAAATTATAATTTTCATTATTTCATTAAGTGCTTATAGATAGCTGGATATATTATGTCATTTTTAAAACCTGAAAATTGCTGTTAAACTCAAAGCAGAATACAAATACTAGAAATAATATACAGCACAGTATGACCCCTGATATGAAATGGTAAACTATGATAAATTCTATCCACGCTAGTAGAAGTCTGTACTAATTCTAAAAGAGCCATAACACTGATATATTAAAACAAATATCCAAATGTTAGATATGGTGCAAATCCACATATATCAAATTGTATATAAAAAGGGATTCCAAATTAAATGAAATTCTATATCAGATTTATGTTTAAGGTACGAAATTATTCTAGACATCAAAGTGCTTCCCCACTACTTAGCCATTCTTCCACAGAAAGACTCAAAAGATGCTTTCATAATGTGTTGAGGTTGCAAATAATTGTAGGAAGTGGGGGTGAGCAGCATTAGAGAAATCTGGATGAGAAGATTCTTCAGTCAGAGATAGTATTCTCCTGCCTGGCATTCACATTAGCAATTTCAAACAAAAAGAAGCATTTCGGGCATCAAAGGTGTGAAAAGCAGATGAGTTTCACATTATTTAGTCTTTCTTGGTATCTTGGACACTGCTGGCAACTGAACTGGTATCTCTTGAAAACACTGCCTTTTGAACTCAATTGGATTTAGTCAATAATGAATGACTTACTTTACTTACCAGCACTGCGTGGAGCAACTGTAGTATTGCCTCTGGAACTATTTACTGGTGGAAAAAAAAGTGGAAGAAGTGAGAAAGATGGAAGTGAAAAATGGATGCTACTCATCCTTTTTCTACCAGTAAAGTTTATTCTTTACACGTTTATCCTTTTTTAAGGAATGAACTGTTTTATTGCTTTATGATATCATTTGCACTTTTGTAGGCTGCCTGGAATCTAAAGACTGGAGTAAACCTGGTACTCATATTCTTCTCAGTCAAAGAGAAGACAATATCATCTTACTAGCGGGAATGCAGATATAAATTTGTGTGTTGTGGGGTCTGAGTGCTATTTGAACCCAGTTTCTGTCAAATTTTCTACTCTACATTATTTGTGATTCCAGGTAATATTTTTAATATATATTCAAAAGAGGTCCCCAATAGGAGGGTAGTGAGTGAGCATAATCAGGTTAAATTAAATAATAGAGGCATAAGTGGCTTACAAAGCTTCACAAAAAGAGTTATATGTACCATACTTAAACATAACCCTGCTACATAAAACTTATTATTATTTCTCTCATAATATAAACAACCTCTTTGGTACAACATTTGGTAATAGCAGTTAAAAAAATTACTTGACTATTTAATCCTTAGCTGTTTACAGTTTACTGACTCACTTATTTTGATATAGCTGTTGGTTATGTTCAATAAATGTACATGACATTAAATCTATGTATAAGTGTGGGTGTCTGCGTAGCTTTTTATTTATTTGTGTTTTGAGAGTCTATTGAAAAGTTTCATTGCTCCAAAACTATAGCTTACTCTTAACAGATCTTTTTTTTCACTGCCTGCAAGGTCTGGGACTCCAGATGTTATCATACAGTAGCTCTCATCAATTCTAGTCAACGTAGCCAAAGGTGAGGCATGTTGGCATCTGACAACATCTGGAAGGCCGCATGTTGTTCACCCTTAAATTAGACGATAATCATACTAACTATTCCAGACTAGGTCTATATTAAAAGAATCAGATAACAGATAACTGACTAAGAGTTGGAAGAAACCTTATATCTATGTTGCTTTTTTTCAAAATCACTCTAATGTTTATGTAGATGCTTAATAAAAATAAATAATAAAATCTTTGTAATGTCCTACATTAAGGGAAGAAGAGTCCTGTTAGGATTTTTTTTTTAAAGTTTCATATAAATTACATAAAATTCTTGCTAACAAATCACTGAAATATCTAGGCAAGAGCACTTTTGATCTAATCACAATAAGTATTGGAAGAAAGTCATCCAGCTTTTTTTTTCCTTCCCTCAAAAAAGGCTATTAAGGTTTGAATTAAATGGGAAAGGAAATAAAGATGAGGCTGCTCTGCAACAGAAACGAAATCTAGCTATTTTTATTGGTTACACACACACACACACAGA
>JAEANM010017918.1:0-12811 GCA_017656035.1 Myanophis thanlyinensis | reverse complement strand
GATGGAAGAAGGGAGAGAAAGAAGGGAATTTGTGTCTCGAGGCCGCGCTTTTTTTCCCGATTTTTTTTTATTTTTTTCAATTTTTTTTTTCCGATTGTCCTCTTTTTGGGAAATCAAAATATGGTCACCCTAGAAAAAGCTACCCAGAGTCAAGTTGTAGGGGAAAATGGGTGGCAAAATAAATAAATAAATAAAAATAATAAATGTACCTGGTATTTAGATAGGGGGAAAGAAAAACATACAGAGAGGATAAAAAAACTTACTGCACTTAACAGAAATGATTATATTCAGCTGGTACTCCAATAACAAGATAATATGTAAGCTGACATAGGCACTGTTATCATTTGGCAAGTAGGAGAAATGGGACTGATAAGATTGATAAGTTAAGATATAACCCATTAGAGTTTCATATCAGTTGACATTTCCTCAAGAATAGTACCTGGTTTGAATCAAGGTGCCCTATAAAGGCTGAATATGTAATGAAAAGGATATTTGCCAGAAATATATATACTTAGCCTTAGGTGGCGTAATTCACTGAGATAATGTCCATCTGTTTTTGTTTAAAGGGTTAATAATTTTAAAAGGTTAACCAATTTTTAACAGTCAAAATGGGTATCTTAACTGCTTTGCACTTGTGTGGGATTTTCCCCTACTAATAGGCAGACATCATGTCACACATTGCATTTTATCACCTCGGCATGTCTCTCTGATATATTTTAGCTTTCTGAACTAGAGAACAAATTTCATTTTTCAGAAATTTATGTAGAAAAGTCTGAGATTTCAGACTACATAATTATAATAGGCCTGTACATCTTTTGTATAGAGGTACAAAACCTCCATTTTAAAAAAGCCAACCCTGTTCCAAATATTCCTCAGGGAAGGACTGTAATTGTTCCTAATTGCTTAATATGGGGAATAAGGGGACATTTATAGCTGCATGTAACTTCTTCATATAAGAGACTCTATTGGAGTTTCTACTGGAATTTCATTATTATATTCAGGCCTTTATTTTCACAAACTCCATAAAATAAAGATGAGAAAGCAACTTCTATGAAAGGAATAGTTAGCAATAAAAAAATCTTCCTCAGCACTTCCCTTGGCATCATTTGCGGCCAGGACAAAATGTTTTACAAAAAAAAAACACCCTTCGGATATTAAAAATATATTTTAATCTGGAAAAATCCACTTTAGACACTTTAGACCAGAATGCTAAAGTGGGACTGTATCCAAGGGCCATAGAAAAAGAAGAATCTGCATGTTAGGCCATCTCAATTTTGAATAAGGCAAGCTCCAGGGTTTGAGTTGTCCTAAGTAACTTTGAAAGTATCCCAAACTATCTTTAAATGAATGCAATAAAATGGCACCAGTAAGTAAACTTACTTGGTATAATGTAGTTTTTCTACATCCTAAGCCTTAAGAGACATTTTTTGCTTTAAAAAAAATACTGATTGGCTTGGTTATTTCCATTAAAGAGTTACATAGTAGATACTATGGTTTTATCTTTAAGGTACATAAAGATAGATGGAAGAATAAATTAAAAGGAACACTACCAGATGTTTTCTGAAGCTATTAAAGACACAGGAAATATATATTAATAGCATTTGGCTTTTAGCTTAACAAAATATTTGGCTAAGGCAGACAATAATGCTCTGAAGGTTTATTATTTTATTGTAACCAGATCTTCAAGTAGAGAAGAAAGGCCAATTAAATTCTAATACTACCACAATTCTAAATACATGGTAAGTGTATATGGATTTAAGTAGAGTAAAAATATACCTATCAGATTCAAATGGGAATTAGATCCTGGGTACAGATCCATGAATATTGGTCCTATTCCAAGCTGGTACTAGAGAACGCAGGAATGGGAGAGTTTAAAAATGCAATAGCAGTTTAGTTCAAAAATCTATTAAAATGTGCTTCCAGCTCTTAAGCTCAGCATCATCTAAATCAGTGGTTGTTGAAAATATATAACTTTAAATTTAAAACTTTAAACTTAAAATTTTAACTTTAAGTATATTTTCACCTCTATGGGTAATAGCATCAGGCTGTAAGTGACCTCCAAGTCTTCCTTTTTGTTCCTGTGATCCATTGAGCATAATTATTGAATATTGGTGGAATAATTTTTAGAAAAGAAATGAAACAAATGAAAGCCATAGTTTAAGCCCTACAATAAAAATATCAGAGTTTAAAAAAGAGTAAAATCTCCCAAGAACCATCCTGAAAACTAATCATGCCACATGTCATGTAATCATGCTATTTAAACAATATAAAAGAAAAATCTTTCTGCTATTGTTCGCCTATTAACAATTTCTCAAATTTTCCAGTGTGACAGGTGTAGAATCCAATAATATAAAATATATTTTGTAAATTAATATACAGAGCATTAAGTTAATTCTATGTCATTTTATTGTAATTCCTAATTCCAAGCCATGCAGGGGTTCTTTATTATTCTCTCAAAGGATTCCACCTACAGTCCCAACGCCCAATAATCAGCATACTCAACCGAGAACTCTATACTGATACAATCATTCAGAAATGGAAGCAGAAAACCAGATGTGATGTCCTAGTAAATTGAAAACATGCTAGATATTAGGGAAAGGACATTTAAAATTTTCATTTTTTCAAGAAGAGTGGGGTCTAATAGGTGGGTCTAACACCAAAGTTTGAAAGTCCTCAGTCCATTTTTTTAAATCATGCAGATCAAAGTTTCTCAAATTTGGCAACTTTAATATAGGTGGACTTCAACTCCCAGGATCCCCAGCCAGTAAGGAAATTGGTCTGTGGATATAGACCACTAATTCATATGGAGCTATCCGTGGTGCTGCAACCAAAACCTTTGCTTGTGATGACTTTACAATCAAAATAGAAGATAAGGCTTGAGTGGAGTATGGCTTTCTTAAAACAGAAAACAGTTCCAGACCAGGTAGATTGAACATTATACCAAAATATACCATTAAGCTTTTCAAGAAACAGAGATAATGAATTTACCAAAACAAAAAAACAAAAACTAGAACTGCTATTTAGCCCAACTGTTGAAATTTGACCAGTCTTAATTTTTAGATTAATTGTTAGTATTATAATTAAAAAAAGAAAGAAGCAACCACCAATTTAAAACAAAAAAGGAAAAAAGAACAATAATCTGAAGAAAATTGATAATAAAATATATGAATTAGAAAAATAACTGCTTTTAAATTACAAATTAAACATTCCATAAAGATGTATTGGTTTTATTGGACATCTTTAATTATTATTGTCCCTCCCTTCATAGATACCTCTGTTGGACTTTGAATCACTTCATACATAGAATATTTTTCTCTTTAATCTACCCATTCCTTGCAAAATATGGATTCCTTTGTATGGTAATTTTTTGCTTGCTGGAACTTCAGAATTTTTCATACTTTTAGACACAGTTGTTTCCCTAATATATGAACAGAGAAAAAAATAAAATGACTAAATATCTGTTCATCTCTTGGCAACTGTATAACATGATCTGCTAATGATTAAGCTAGTCAAATGATTATGATTCACGAAAACTAAGCAGCATGAAAACGATTACCATGTTAGGGCACTTGGAAATTGGCTGATTCTCATAGAACCTTACAAAACTGATTCTTCTTGTATCTCAAGTATTGTAATCAGTTTAGATAAAGTTAAATCCTAAAACTGATTTCCAGTGAGTTGAACCATTCATTGTTCTTCTGTAACAACCTTTGGATTGCATTAAAAATTCAATCATGCAATGGCATAAATGGCATTCATCTTGATTATTATTAAAGTACAAACTTTCTTTGAGAGAATCTACTGTTTTACTATACTTCAAACCCTTTCACACACTTTCTCTATTGAAACTGAAGCATCAAAGAATTCACAGATGTTTAACAGACATTGACATTTCTTAGTATAGTCCTTTCTGTTTAACATCATACCAAGCTCTTGAGGAAGGAGAGTCACAATTATGTTTCTGAATATTCCAGTGAGGATAAATGCTGGCTGAGTTTGTGAAAGTGGGAATTTTCAAATCAAAACTGACCCCCAAATTGTCTTATTTTCTTCAGCAAGCAAGGAGTGTCAGTCATTTTGTGACACAGAATACAAATGTCACATTTGTTTTAAATAAGACTATGTGAAGCCATGCTGAAACAATAACAGCTTTAATTATGCACCAAGTAAAGCATCTGATCAAAGGTGCTTCATAAAGCAATATATAGCTACTGCTTTTGAAAGAATGAAGCAAAACTTCTTTATTACTTTGTTTAATGATGCTCCTATTTAGAAGCTGGGGAAGTACTATAAGGGTATCTTCCAACTGCTGCTATCCCAGAGGAAACTGTTAGAGGAATTCATAGTATCTTACTGAAATGAATCATCACACTGCAGCACCCTGAAGCATCTCATTGAGGCAAATAGAACCAACTTCATTCTGATGTAATGTTAATGAAATATACATTCATATAATATTTTGTAAAAGTATGTTGGATTTGGTAGCTATGATAATTTCTTACATATGAATATTATTCAGTGACTAGTAAATATGAAGCATCTGTGATAGTTATGTTTCAGAAAAACATTGTCTATAATTGAATATATTATGTTGACCCTTCTTGTTACATAGTATTCTTTAACTTGGTTACCTCTTGGTATACACATAAATTGATTGTGCTATATGGGAATTCTCAACACATTTAGAGTGCATCAGGTCCAAGAAAACTACTTTAAAATATAATTGGGGATGGACCATTTGTGTCCAAGGAATTCTAAAGAACAATTTATATTCTCAAATCTATATTGTTTTAAAAAGGGCTCCAAAACCCATTTTTCCAGGGGCAATGCAGTTATACTTGAGATCTTTAATCATATTAGTCATAATGATGTAATGCAAGTCATAAATTGCCAGCTATAAAGTATATAGAGACAAGTAGGCATTTATGACATCATGATAATAAATTAACATCACCGAATCAAACCATTTGGAAAAAAAAAAGGAATGGAAGACAGAGCTTGTTTTTGTAGCTTCTAGATTCATGTATAGTTCATTTTTATTTATGAATATTAAACTTCATTACATGTCTAGCCATATTTCTTGGCAATAAGTTCAGTTATTTTACTCAAATTTTCAATAATTTTTAATGTATTAAATTTGAGGCTTAGTTATGGAAAAATATTTTAGCAGGTTAAGAGTAATAATATCATTTCTATACTTTGTATGATTGTACCAGTTGAGAATTTGTTTTTTGAAAAAAATTAAAAACATTTATTGAACATGAAATACTTTATTCAGCAATAAAAATGAGCTATTAACAGGATTTGTTCACAAACCTATTTTAAAGCAGCGTGGGATAATTTTTTCTAAGATATCCCAGAAGTGTTTTTCAAAAGTGTTTTTCTTGTTTGTTTGTTTTCTTGAAAAAGTTTCACTTCTCATCCAAGAAGAAATGAGGAAGCTTCTTGGATGAGGCGCTAAATATTTTCAAGGAAAAATCCAATTGCCTTTTTAAAAGCATGTTTGAGGCAACCATGACCTAGACGATTGAGAATCTCCCTTGCCATTTTTGTAAGACAATGATTTATTTATATTGATGTTAAGCCTCCAAATCAGCAATTAATTAAATCACTGGCTTTATTTGTAAAATAAGAGATAAAATTCAGATGTAAGTTCATGGGTAAACTGCTAAAAAGACCAGAAGTGCTCCATTAGTTATGATCCACCTCAAGAAAATATGGAATATAATTCCAGAATTAGAGCAAAACATATATCTCATCCATTACCCTTCCATCTCCTTTTAGCAATGCATGTGAAACAGACCACTGGGTTAATATGTTGACTTGTTCCACAGCAGTTAATCACTATTTCTACTTGTAAAAAAGATTTCTTGATTTGTTTGTGGCTTATTAGAAAGATATCACAACAAGAAAGGCTTCTTCACTATCATTTTAACAACTCAAGCGATTATCCCCCAAACTCCATTTTTTCTGATATATTGCTTCATTACACTGTGCTCCTGAAGACAGTGTAATTTATAAATCTCTGCAATGTAATTCTAACTAATGGTCAGTTTTTGTCACAGTTATCTTGGGAAGATTTTAGAGAAATAATTAACCCTGATCATTGTGAAAACAATATATTAATTTCCAAGATAAGAATGAATTTATCAAAAACTATTATGGTTAAATTAACCTTTTCTGAAGGGCATAATTTAGTGGTTGTTGAACTTCAAATGGGAAGACTTGGGTTGAAATTCCCATCTGATTATGGAATTTACTAGATAATTTTGACCAAGTCATTCTTTACCAACATAGTCTCAGTCACAGGATTGTTCTAAGGAAATGTTTTTTGGAAAAAAAAAAGTCTTCACACTGTATGCTTCCAGAGAAAAAATGTATCATAACTTCAATAAATAACTTAGATGTGTAAATAGTAGGGAGGGAAATTCTTATCTAAGTACTGTAGCAGATAATACAAAGTTCTGTGGGATTATGCTAGAAGCTAGAAACAAAATTCAAAATAAATGTAAGTGGCTAACAATTAATAGGCAAAATTTAAAATAAACACATAAGTTGTTCATGTAGATAAAATAAATCAAATGTACAGTTAAGAATGGGGAATTAGATATAATAATATCTTCACCTAAAAAGATTCTTAGAATTTATTAGAATTTTGTCAAAATAAGATTAACAGAAGAACTGGTAGCAGAAGAATAAAATTGTCAATGGTTTTCTTATTTACAGTTATTAGAAAGATTTAAAGTAGACAAAATATTACAGATTATAACAGAGTTTAAAATAGAATTGTGAAAGAATGGATAATAAATTCAGCTAAATTCATGGTTTTGGTATAATATAGGTAGTTCTAAACTTACAATAATTGGGATTTAAATTTGCTAAGCAATGGAATTGTAAAACATGATGAAACAGGACCAATTAGCAACAGTATTCTGGCAGTCCTTGTTGCACTCATAATGTAGATCTTTAAGCAGGGAAGTGAAGGGAATTCAGGTAAGGAATACAGGAGTGGCACAGGAGGTGGGGAAACTCTAGAAGGCACAATATAGTCTGTAAATTGTGAGAAGTGTGGAAATGTGGCATGAGCTCACTGAGGGAATGGCAAGAAAATCCTGTGGCCATGATGGTCTCCTGCAGCTCTCAGCCAGTGACAATGGAGCTCAGGGGAACTACATGTGGCCTCCGGGCCCCATTTTTGGCCATGATGGCCTCTTGCATCCCTCTGACATAAAAAATGGAGCTCAGGGGGACATGCCCACCCTGGCCACACCCACTCTAGCCATGCCCACCTCAGCCATACCCCTCATCCCCACCCCAAGGTCAAACACAACTCTGATGTGTCCCTCATCGAATTTGACACCCCTGGTATATCGTATGGAATAATGGGAAAATATTTGATTGAAAAGACTGAAATTTACACTATGTTACAATTAAAAAAATGTTTATAAAATGAAGCACCATGGGTTTATGTCACCAAAGAAATTGTCTTACTGTATAAAGGCATTTCAAATTCACACTGGAATTTGAATTTCTATAGTCAGAAGGCAAATTTTACCATTTTTGGTATACATGTTAAAAAACTAGACAATTTTGGATTCAAATACACAGACTGATTCAAAGACTGTTTAAGGTTAATATACAATTTAGACCAGAGGTTGATGGGATTGATGAACAAACAATTGGGGGGGGGGGAATAATGGGATTTTTTGTACCTGATAACTGCAGTGAGATTACTGTGTACACAAAGATGGCAATATTCAGCACTATCCACAATAGAGGAATGATCGGTGAAGATGGAACTTGCTGAGATGGTTAAATTGATGATCAAAGAAAAGACAATGTCTAAGTTTTTGGCTGACTGAAAACCCCTTACTGGCTTTTTGCGTACAATAGAAAAAATGAACTTGTGATTTATGGTTTTGATGATTAGGGAGGGTACATTATAAAAAGAGGGGAACTATGTTGTAACCATAGGGCAAGAGATCAATTTATAAGTGTACATATAACTGCTGTAAAGAAAATGGGAAGCTACTTTGTATCTTTTTTCTTTCTTTTCCTGCACTTTTAGCATTCTCTTTGATTTTTCTTTTTCTTTTCTCTTTCTTACTTTATATTAATTTGTATTATTTTTGTCTAATTTTTAAAAAATCCTTCAATTATAAAATCATATATATATTTTTAGTAATATATCCTTGAGAACAAATTAAATATGAATATGTTTTCTTTACTAAAAGGCAAATGCATTTTTTGTTTAAATCATAGAACAATTGTCAAACCAAAAGGAATAACAAGTACCTTTTTAACAACCCTATAATTCTTTAATTTGAAGTAATATTTCCACTTTATTCTGTGCTGGTAAGATTCTGCACACATATTGCATTGTTTGCGGTTTTGAGAAAACTTCAAAGAAGTTGGAAAGGTGTAGAAATGACAGAGATATCAAGGTAATTCAAGTTTATTTAGACCAAAATAATTATATTGAAATAAGTGAAATTACTGTAACCCTAAAATTAAACCACACAGAAAGTAATTAATAGTATTTTTATAGTATCTAAAAGGGTATTCTGCAGCAGAATGACAAGACTTCTTTCTGTCCTTCTGTCATTCCAGAATGCAAGAGATGAAGTAAAGACTATGAAGGGTCCTTGGTCCTCTCTGAACTTGGTTGTTTTTCTGCAGATGTTTCATTACCTTAATAAAATTACCCTAAGACTACCCCTCCAACATTGACAGGGCAAACCATTCGAATATAAACTGAGAGTAAACCCTACTCCTAACTAGCACTGATGATGTTTCCTAGTTTGGGTAATGAACATCTACAAGTAAACAACCAAGCTCAGAGAACATCAAGGACCCCTCATTTCAACCCTGACCTACAAATATTATCCTTTATTAGTGAAGTCTATTTTACAAGAAGGACATTCAATTTGAATACTAAACAAATTTTCAACAACTTGATTTTGGAATCGTTTCTCCACATACCTGTTGAATCCCTATTTTATTTTATGAATCTCTTCTCAGGGTACTACTCCCTCAGAAATGAAGCATTGGCAACAAGGCCCTAACGTTGCAATCAACACTAATAAATTCCCCAAAATGCTAATTTAGCCACTGTATTGCTGGACTACACAGTTCAAATAGACTGAGAACACTCTTTAATTAAACTATGTTATGCTGTATGTTGTGACCTAGAAACAACACCTTTGTTGCAATGCTGCCCTAGGGAATAGACCCCCCCCCCAGTGATCTATATGGCTCCTCTGTACTCTTCCTATTGATTTGAAATGGAAATCCTGATGCTTTTCCTAAGGCTTGAGTAGGGTGGTTGCTTTGTTTGTTATCTATGTCTTCTGGACCAAGATAATCTGCATTCTTCATTTTACTGTTTGTTTTTTTCTTTTTAAATGTCAGACCAGTGTCATTGGAAGTCAGATGGCCTCCAAGGTGTAAATAAATACATAAGAATTTAAACATAGAAGTTTACTTTGTTTCTTCCCCTCCCCTCTCTTCTCTCTCCAACTATCTTTGAGGAAATGTTGGTTGGTTGTATTTACTTAGGTTAAATCACAGTGGTACCAATAGCAGTTACCTGTGAATAGGAAGATATAGGCCTATTCAATAGGCATTGATCACTTTAAAAAAGCATTTTACAATTGTATTGTTTTATTGGAACTAATTGAAATAAATATTTCTGCAATTGTCCTTGAAAAAAAATTGTTTTTTCTTAACTAATTACTATATAGCAGAATTAAAGAGTCCTATCACTTATATTTTTGAAAGGTTTTGGTCATATTTAAGAAATAACAATGGTAGACATTAGAATTCTAAACAGTTGAATTTTTAATGTTATTTTTTTTATCCACCCCTGCTCTGCCCATAAAAATTGAATTTCCAAACCCAACAGGACCAACATGTTGCTTAAAGATGCCGAGTGGCAACAAGTTTCCTACTTAATATCAGAGTTTAATTAGTAAGCACTCCTGCCAAGTTTCTCTCCCCCCCCCCCAATTTCTATCAGATTACCCACAATAAAGTGAGTGTTGCACACATACACATACATAAAGAAAGAGACAGAAAGAAAAAGAGAGAGGGGATGGTTTGTGAAATGCAGCTACTGTCTGTTCTATATATATATTTAGTAACTTTGTGCCAAAAAGAAATTCATACAGAGCCAGAAAGTCTGTATGAAATCATTTATTACTCCTACTAAAATATGTTCTGGAGAAAAAATAAATTCTGAACTTTCACTAATCTGTAATGTGGCTCTCTACAAGTACAAGTTTATTGTTCATGGGCCAGCACTAAAAATGTGATTAATACTAATTTATAAAATATGCTTTGATCATAATTATTACATCTTTGAATGTACCATAATTATTTCTTTAGGGAAATAAGCAAGGAAGGCAGGCTGTTGGCGGATTTGGAGATGCAGACAGTTTCATAGTTAGAATGGCATGATTTTGCATGTGTGAACACCGAAGGCCATCAATCTTCAATTGTTCAAATCAAACATTCCAGTTCTACACCACTGATGAAATTCAGATCACCAAAGGGTTACAGCCCCAAAGCCTGGTTTCAATCCACCATTGTGAAGGAGGAAAAAAGGGATAAAACTAAAGCTGATGAAATCAGCCTTTTAAATCAGCTTTCATGTACAGTATAACATAAAATATTCTAACTATTGTGGTTTTAAAAGTATAACTTCAATGTGTCTGCCTCTGCTTTGAAAATAACATAGGAGCTTATTGCAATTCTGGTGGGTAAAGACAAATGCTACCACAGCAGCAAAAGATGGAAAATAAAACACATTTTTTAAAATCTTGCTTCCTTGAAAATATGTTCCATTGATTTCAGTAATGCTTTCTTCTAGCATATAAAGGGATGAGCTCAATCCTGTAGTGGAGATTAGTGGTTAGTGAACTGGAAGATAAGATTTTATGGAAAATTTGCTGTAGTCGCAGAACACCTCAGAAACCCTGACAAACATTCTTATAACATAGTTAGGGAGCAAAGAACTATGCTGGCAAAATGACTAAAACAGGATGTGTTAGTGGAAAATTAAGACAGAAAACATGCTTTATCTAATCTAGGCTGTTCATAGGAAGAGGCTGGTTCAAAAAAGTCAAGATGGGGGTGTCGTTCATGTAAATTGGAGCTTTGCTCCTTTAATATCTTTCTGCATGTGACACATGTAAAAATGTGGGCACAATCACAGGGCCTTGGCTGCCATTTTTACCTTTTTAACCTGCCTATGGATATTTTTGGCCACATTCTACACCTCTTTAATTAAAAGTCTGGCCCATCCCAAACCACAACTTTATATTAACTTCAGATTCAGTTAAAACATTTCCCTTTCACTGAACTCAAAGGGAAAAAGTGAATCAGTTATGGGTTCAATCGCCCCATGAGAATGTACATATAAAACTAGAAAGAGCCACTTTACATAGTGAGATGGGCAGCACAAATAAAAAAAATGAATAAATACTGTAAAACTCTCACGTTGTAAGGGGAAAGTACATTTTTTTCATACCAAGAATGCACTTTTCAGAAAATTGTTCAGAAACACTTATGACAAGAAGTGTGTGATGGCTTACCTGGATGCCAGCTTGATTGATGAGGAAGAGCTGGCTCTGGGGACTTTGGAAGAAGGTGCAGTGGAGCATTGGGAAGTTGCTGAGGTTTCTGAGCCAGGAATGGAGAGCCTGTTGGAGGGGTGAAGAAGTAAAAGGAGAAGAGCAGCTGAAGCTGGAGAACTCAGAGGCCCTGTTGGAAGCACAGGTTGGATAAGATCATGCGCAGCTGTAGCTGGCAATGCAAATGACGAGGAATTGCCTTCTCCACCTGATCTGTGGATGTGCAGGGTTGAGAGGAGACAGACACAATGGAGATTAGCTAGGCTTCTTGTGGGCTGGCAGCCTTGCCTGTCCTGATGAGCTACACCAGCAAGTGCCTATTTAATCGAATGAGTGGAGTTTGGGAATTGTTGGAAACAATTGCCTATTCCCTTGCCATGTACATACTTCTCCCTCATGCTCTTGGTTTTCTCGACTTCTGATTGTGGTATCATGTGTTTGGACCTTCAATTTGTTCATGGATTTTGGACTTTGTCTTAAGACTTTAGACTGGATCTTGACTGTGGACTCTTTGGACTTTGCATTTGCTTTTGCCCTTGGACTTGATAGCCTTATACCATGATGGACCAGTGTTGGACTTCTTAGGACTTTGCAAGTGGGTGCAAGTGGGGTCTTTGGGACTCCCATTTGGGGCTTGAACTTATAATAAAGCTCTTAAACCTTCATGCATTTGGATTAAAACCAACAGTTTTAATTTAGTCTAAAATCTCACAAGGCTCCTGGACTCCATAGATGAAAATCAGAACTTCATTCAGTACAGTAACCTGGAAAGTCAGGACTAGTTATGTTATGTACCTAAAGAAGGAAGCTGATAAATTTATGTTATTCCAATTTGTGAACTTCATATTCCAAGAGCTCCTAGCCTTTATAGATAAATAAGCCAAACAGATTTTAGGAAAATAAAACACAGGAAATAAGAAATATTTCATTTCTTCTATTCGTCTATTCAGCAATAGTAAGATTTTTTAAGATACACATGGTTACCGCATGGGACTGCCTGTTGCCACCATCAGCCTCCCGCCAGCCAGTGCATTCCCACAGGGCGGGCCTCCTTGGGGTTCCATTGCCTGGACGTTGTCGTCTGGCAGTCCTGAGGGTTCAAGCCTTCTCTGTGGGGGCACCCTCCCTTTGGAACAAATTGCCCCTGGAGATCCGGACCATCACAGACCTGCGGACCT
>JAEANM010017917.1:0-12811 GCA_017656035.1 Myanophis thanlyinensis | reverse complement strand
CTATCTATCTATCTATCTATTATTTAAAAATAGAATCCAATCATGTGCGTGATCCCCAGAATCTGCCATGCCCCATTTACCTTCAGGCGATGTTCTCTTTCTGCTGAGAGGCTCCTGCGGCCTACCCATGTGGTCGCATGAGGCCTTCATTTTTGAAGTGGCTTTAGAGAATGCTCTTCCGTAGTCTCTGCTGCCTCTGAAAACCACAGGAAAATATGAGCCATTCTTATGCAATTTTTGGGAGGCTCCAGAGATCATGTGACAGCACAGCCCCTCTAAAGAGGCCGTGAACAGCATGATCCATCCTTGAGCGGCATTGGAACCGCCAAAAGTCCCACAAGAATTTAAACTGCAAGGAAGGTTGGGCCCACCTATATTTCTCCGATTAAAAGTCTCATAAAGGAGGGAGTCTTGGTTGATAGCAAATTCTTCTATATTACTTCTACTTCTTTAAATATGTTAAATATGTTATCTTTATCTGCTGTGAAATGGATGTTATGGAAGCCATGCAACAGCACACCCCATTCTTTTGTGGCCTTTGCAAAAGACCCACAAGAACGTGCTTTTGAGAACAGTTGTTGTCGGGTGAATTCTATGTTGGTGAACACAGATGGATCACCCAAAACATCATAGTATATCTCTCTTTTTTTTTTCATTTAACATTTTTATTGAGTTATAAAATAAAATAAGATACAAAATACAAAAGTAAATAGGAGAATGGTGGTGAGGAAGAGGGGGAAGAGAAGTGAGGAAGGGTAGGAAAGAAAGAAAGAAAAAGAAACATTAACTTCTGACTCTCTGTTGCAGTAAAATAAGGCATTAATGTCAAAACACGACTTTTGTTTTTTTCATAATATAAACAAGCCATTTCTATAAAGATTTATCAATTTAATCAGTAAATCTCTTTATTCATGGCATATCTCTTGACATGTGTATCATAGGTTCACCATTATGGCTCTAATACATGCCTCCCCTCTCTTGAATCACTATACATTTGGCAGCTGTTTCTCCCAGAATACTAGTTGGGAATCTGGCATCTGGAGGGGACCAACTTAGGGGAAGATTTTGTAACATTCATAGATGTTTGCAGGGCAGCAAAGGAGGCAAATGAAGACATGTCTAAAGTATTGACAGCATTCAACATAATTTACGATGTGAATTATGTATGTACTAATATGAGACATCATAGCATAATGGCTGCATTTGCAGAATGACACCATCACACAAGTGTTGTCATTTTGACAGCAGAGCATTGTACATACAATTTTTTTCAGTAAAGAAATTTAAAAATGGGGGGAGGGTGTATGCCATCAAATACTAATAGAAAAATGTCAAGAATGATTAATAAAGAATCCAAGATAAACTACAATAGAAATGTTCTTATAGTTTAGTACAAACACCTTGTTGTCTTCAGTGTTGCCAAATGTAATATCCGGTAATATATTTATTATAACTTACAAAGCAACATTCGATTGACGTTTGCATAATAAATCTCTGAAAATCTCCATAATTTTAAAAATGATGCCATATGAAAAAGCACTTATCAACTGCTTGTATGAAACTGTCAGCACATCTTCAATCAAAGGATACATTCTGGGAAAAATGAGCTGATATTTTGTGCATTCTTGCAAATATTACTTACAGTAACCTTTTTTCAATAAATAAACCTTTTTTCTAATAAATAAAGCAATGCATTTAAATATTTGGGAGTTAGTGTGTTTGTTAGTATTTCAATATTTCACAATTTTTCTTCATTCCATTCTGAAGCAAATATACTACTCTAATAATTACCTTTTTTTCTTTTATCACTTTATCATTCTTTTCCTGTTTATAAACTCAGTGAGTAATAATGCTACTAAAAAACTTCCAGAATTCTAATTTATTTTCAGTATCACTTTCAAAATTAACACCACCATTCTGTTATTACATCTTAGGTAAGTTGAAATCAATAGGATTATTTCTTTGGATCAATAACATTTGAATTAATCCTTTTTTGATAAAGGGCAAGGAATATTTTAAATAATATAGGTATATAGGTATTCCTCAACTTATAACCATTTGTTTAGAACCATTCAAAGTTACAACAGACCTGAAAAAAGTGACTACAAACAGGTTTTTTTACTAGTGCAATTCTTGCAGCATCCCCATGGTCACATGATTAAAATTTGGGTGCTTGGCAACCTGCACTTATTTACAATGGTTGCAGCATCCCAGGGTCATAGGATCGCCATTTGCAATCTTCCCAGTCAGGTTTGGATAAGCAAAGCCAATGAGAGAAGCCCGATTTGCTTACCGACTGCACAATTCATTCAACAAATATAGCAAAAATGGTCATAAAATTGGGCATGACTCACTTAACAACTTTTTTGCTTAGCAGTGGAAATTCTGGTCCCAATTGTGGTTGTAAATCGAGGACAGCCTATATGGTCTAACTTTTGGAATTGCTTTGCTTCTAATATAATTCTTAGACCTCCCCTTTCTCTTTTTTTAATTGCTATCCTTTTTAAGGTTAAAATGTTGTTGTTCCATGTATGCTAACTTTGTTGGTTAATTCAATGAGATGAAATAAAATCACAATTATAAATAACATTATAAAACAATTGTGTAAGTTCATCAAGAAATTTTGATGGGCACTTATGATTAGAAATCTGGATATAATATGCAAAGACCCAGCCCTCTGGAGAAAGCTTGGGAAAAGTGGAAGGAAAGAGAACAAAAAAATAACCAGCAGCAAAATGGATGGACTTGGTTACAGTGGACAGGAGTGCATTGTTGGAAGACTCACAACCAGAGATGAAATTCAGCAGGTTCTAGCAAGTTCGCTAGAACCAGTAATAAATTTTCTAAGCAGTTCGGAGAACCGGTTGTTAGAAGAAATCTCCTTTTGTTTCGTTTTTTTCCACTTTACAGGGTTAATCCTGTCAGGAAGGCAGGAAAAAAACATCCTGGTGTTGTTTCTAGCCTAATCTTTATTGCCCAGCTTACAGAAACTGCCCGCCCAGTCACATGACACCCCCCAGCCACACTCACCAAGCCACATCCACAGAACCGGTAGTAAAAAAAAATTGAATTCCACCACTGCCCACAACACCAGGTTATGGATGTAACACGTGATCATGGAGTAGAATCTGTGCAATCATTAGGAGTCAAAAACAATCTGACAGCACATAATCAATCAATTATATTTAGCAAATTAATGAGCTTCTTGAATTCTTCAAAGTGTTGCCTGAGCACAGCCTCAGCTCTCATTTCTGGCAAGTACTTCCCCACCCAATCAACATGTTTCAATGCGACCTCAAAATACATGTTTTTCTCCTCCAGAGTGATGTTATTTTCAACTTCGTTTGCAAAAGAAAAAAAGGAAGAAACCCCACAGATTTGACTGAGCAATCCAATTGCTTCAGTTTTCAGATGATCACATTTTCTCAAGGGGAAGACACTCCAATTAACTTGAGAGGCAAAGAATACCTTCTTTGTCTGAGTGCTTAACTTTATCTGAATCCAAGTATTCAGTCAATCGCTGAACCAGCAATCATTTGAAAGAAGAGCTTCTATAAATCCAAGCAGCAACGTCCCCTTTTTTTTATAAAAGCCATAACAACTGTACACATCTAAACATTCCTTTATGCCTCTCAACCAACAAATCCAGCTAGATTAAAGCAACGGAGAAACAACATGTTTTGATCAAGATTTCTGAGAGAGAAGCTTAAATACCCCAGGACGTGCCTTTCATAACAGATACCCCATCATATGGCTGAGCAATTAGCTTGTAAAAATGTGAGCGGAAGCTCATCAGCGTTAAGAAACATTCAGATGTCAGAACAGTTGGTAAATGCTCTAACCTACCCACATATATTTCTGTTCATGTTTGCCAGACATCAGAAAGCAACTGTTAACTTTCAGTGCCTTTGCCTGGGCTGATCACAGCACGTGGCAACACCCAGCTGACTTTGTCTAGGCCACCCCACATATGGTAGGATCAGACATGGTTAATAGTTAGATGGGAAACTACCTGGAAAGATTAGCGCTGTAGGCTAGATTAGGTATTTAAAAAAAAAAAAAAAGACAGCAGCCAAAGACAACAATAATAAACCACTTCTATAACACTATCCTGGATACTTCAATGCAATCACCCAGCATCCAATGTAACTCCCTGGAGACATCACATTCACCCTCTTCCTTCAGTCAGCAAATCAACCCCAAGTACTTTCATCAGTGCACTCCACAAGATAGTGGGGGTGTTATTTTTTTTTAAAGTATCCTTTGCATGATTAACTAAACCATGTATTGTTTCATTTTAGACTTTAGAACCACTTTGCTTTTGGCGGAGATACCTGCTGCAATCTCTTGTATTTTTCAGAATATTTTCTCACGGAATCATAAAAATTAGCCCACGTGCCCTTTTCTATTTACTGATTATTTATACGGTCAGACATCACTGAAAGAAAAGCTGAATCTAACAATTAGAAGCATAATTATTTCAGCAATCGAACAGTATCTATTTTAAAAAATAGTTTCTCTGCTCGTTATGATTTTTTGCTGCCTTAGAAAGTTGTGTGTTGCGTTTTTGTGGGCTTGAGACGCTGCCTGCTTTGAAAATTCTTTCTTTATGCTACATCCTTCTTAATGGTATGCCCTTCACATAATTTGTCACAAGGACTTCTTTAAGTATAAGCCCATTATCTGTATCAAATGAACATTCCAGGAATACAAAATCTCCGTGTACGTTCAGACATTGATAATGTTGGATATGATGAGAAATAAAACTACCCGGATTTATTGACGCCTAAATTTGGTTGTGTGTTTACAGCACCAACCATTCCTTGGCTTGGTTGCCTTCCAAAGCAGTGGTAGGTAGGCTAGTAACAAATGATGAGACTGACACAGTGTTTGCTTCATCCATTTAAGGTGCAGCTGCTTTTAAATAGCCTTGGATGGGAGTTGCTGAGTTAGAGCCATTTCCGTCGGAGACAATTGGGACGGATGTTTGCTTTGAAGTCATGGTGACGATAATGGTGTTGGTGAAGTCCAGACTGGTGCTTAGCAATTAGAGATGTTGCACAACAGAAAGCAAAAGCTCTATCATCACAATCCACCCATCCCATCCAAGATTGTAATGCTGAGCAGAAAGAACCAGGTTAAAAGTGCAACAGACCTTGCGGAGACTAATTTCTAGGCCTAGTCAAAATGGCTTGGGTGAGATTTCTTCATCTCCATTCATGTCTCACTGATTGTTTCTTCTCCCTCCCCTCTTTCCCTTCTATGCCAGTGGTGGTGAACCTTTTACTTACCGAGTGCCAAAAGGTACATGCTTTGCACGTGCCATCCGCACTTGCTTGCGGCTCCTCCATGTGCGCTGCATGTGCAACTGCACCATCCGCACATGACTGCAGCTTTTGCACGTGCAATGCACATGTGCTGCACGCAGGCACTCACGCACACCTGAGCAATCGCGTATGCATGTGGAGAGCTCCAAAGACCAGCTGGATTTCCTGCTGCAATCGCGCGCATGCACAGCAGATGCCCGAATACCATCTGGGTCTCTGCAATCGCACATGCATGCATGTGCAATCGCATGTGCATGCTCAACTGGAGGCAAGTTGGCCGACAGCTTGTGTTCCCAGCAAGATGGCTCTGCGTTCCACCTGTAGCACCCATGCCATAGGTTCGCCATCACGGTTCTATGCCCTTCCTTCTCCAAAATACAATGTCAGAGAAGATCAGGGAAATAGGCCACAATGGGGGTCATTGAAACATCCCATTTCTAGACTTTATGGTCCCATGACAGGATAAGGAAGTAGGCTACTGCAACATATGCTCCATCCCGCTCTCATTGAGAGTTGAAAGAAAAGCAGATCGGGTCAAGGGGAGCTGTGGTGGGGATTGATCTGAGGGTGACACTGATGGCTGGAAACCATCTTTTGATTTGTACCTTTGAAGAATCGGGAGGAAAGCATCATTTGGCAAAGATATCTTACCATTAGTCCCCTGGGTCTTTAGCTTGTCCCTGCAGCTGGATCCTGAATCATCCTGGGGTGTTCAGCTTTGTGGGCGTGGAATGTTCCCTTCCTTCTCGTTTTGCAACAGACAAGCCAGGAAGGGGGAAGGCATGGCTCATTGGCTGGCCATGGGTCTCTGCGTTCTGGACAAGAGTGGCATTGAAGCCTGAATGGAACAATGCGTGGGTGGGAAAGGGACATAAATTGGGAGGCAGATACAAAGCTCTTTGGTGCTTCTAAGCTAGAAAAGATTTGGCAGATTCTTGCCCAAATGCATCAGGGTGGCATTTTTCTTCTGTTTTGACAGAAGACTCCGGAGAGATAAAGCAGAGGCACAACCCAGAGCCTGGTAAGGAAAGATTGACAGCCTCTGAGACACGGTTCTTTCTGATGCAGGACGGGGCGGAGAGGTGAAACAATCTACAGGCCAGGACTGTCGCTCTTTGTTTCCATCCTCAAGAAAGGGGGTTCCATTGAATGCGGCCCTTTAGCCAACCTCTGAGCAATGCTGAGCCAAGTGGAACTGCTGATTGCTGAGCCCCATGACTTACACATAATTCTCCTGTTAACACATCTCAAAATAGCACTTTATTTTTTCGCTGCGCTTCTCAACAGATTGACTCTGTTGATTCACGTTCAGTGAAACTTGGACAAGAGACACTTATTGTCATCCTTCCAGTTAGCAGGAAGTGGGGTACCCAGATTTTCAATCATGCACTCAGGCACAGATCCACACACTCACAGTGAGCAAGAAATGTCTCTGTGTGTCCATTAATATGAGGTCTGACATTGCGGGGTTTTTTCCCCAAGCCAGGGCGATAATGAAAAAGTAGTCTTGCTTGCGCTTAAATGATCTTCTGTAAAGGGTGTGTCTGCCAGCTACTATACATACTGTACTCAGAAGAAATCTGACTCTAGCAGGATCATGCATCGTGGAATAATTCTATTCCCACTCAGAGCATCAGATCATTCATTTGTTCCCCACCCAAGAAGCGGATGCCCTGAACTGGAACAGATTATCCCCAAGTCTCTGAGGGAAAGGCCCCAGCAGTAAAATGCAAAAGAAAGAAGTTTTTAAAATAGAGAATCGGCGCCTTGCCTTCCTCAGACAATGGAGTAACAGAATAACAACGTTGGAAAGAACCTTGGAGGTCTTTCAATCCAACCCACTACTCAAGCCGGACTATTTCAGACCAATGGTTGTCCAATCTCTTCTTAAAAACCTCCAGTGTTGGAGAATCCACAAATTCTCAAGGCAAGTTGTTCCACTGATTCATTGCTCTAACTGTCAGGAAACTGTGGGGTCCTTGGTGCTTCTGAACTTGCTTGTTTTCTTCCAGATGTTTCGTTACCCAGACTAGGTAACATCATCAGTGCTGATAATGTAATGAAACATCTGCAAGAAAACAAGCAAGCTCAGAGAGCACCAAGGATTCCTCATGTCAAGGACCCCTGAACTACAAATATTCTCCTTTATTAGTGTCAGGAAATTTTCCGTAATTAGAAATTTCTTCTGGAATAACTAAGTAAGGTTAAAACAAACCATGATTCCAATTTCAGACACCTGAGAAAGGGAGGTTCTTTCTTCATGCTTAGAGCATCTTATGTGATTTGACAACGTCCACGCCACAGTTCCTCCAAAGCCTTTGGGAGAGTTTATGTGGTTATGTGATCACCTTCAAATAAATACTTTTGCTGACCACAAACCTGGAGGACCAGGAACCAAAACCACCGCCCAACCTGCCCCAGCTCCTGGAATAAGAGAAATCTCCTTGTGCAAAAGAAAAATATAATTGCTTATTTTCCACATTATGCTCAAATTGATGCCTTCCCCACTCAGAAGAAGATATCCCCACAGCCATTGAGGAGGAACTGGACAGGCCTCCAGATATCCTTTGCCTTCTGAAGGAGCCGGAAGCCATTTCCCTTTGAAATATGAGTTTCACTGTGGTTTCAAATACAGCAGAGCCAGATATCGTTCTCACCCCCCCACAGAGGTGAGAAGCAAGAGACAGATGGCTGAAATCTTTCAGCTGGGAACCAAGTAGTAGGGCAGCCACTGACCCCAAAGGGCAGAATGAGAGCTACTCCAGATTAAAACTTGGGGACCAACATAGAGAGAGCAGCTGGCTCTTAGACGGAGAATGTCTTTGTATATGTGGTTCCCTCATTCTCTGTAATAAACCTAATTATTTAATCTATTAAGTGCCTACTTTGAAAAATGGAGCAGAGAGATATTTTAATTATGATGATATGAACCCTTGAGAACAGTGTCTTTTTAGCTAGGGCCAGATGAAGGCCAACTTATGCCCTAAACATAGCCCAACAATGGAGTCCCTCAGCCTTTCAACTGCTTAACTGCCAAGACATTAAAACTCGACTGAGGGGCTGTGGTGGCTCACGTAATAAGATGCTGGGCCTGTGCACCATTGAGGTCAGCAGCTCAGCGGTTCAATTCCCATGAGCGAATAAGGGACAAGAAAGGAGCCTCCCCCAATTGCCTATCGGCATTCAGGCATCCTGCGGATAAAGATAGCACCGCCCAACGTGCCATATGCTAAATAAATAAAGACTCAACAAACATTAAAAACGAAAGTTGAATGTGACTGTGAAATAGTTAAGGGCTTGATAAGTAAAGGGAGAAAGTTCTATAGAACCCCCTCCTTCCCTTGGTGCCCTTAGCATGTGTTTATTTTGTGTAGTGCTCAATCCAGGGCTGTTTTTAGCTCGCTTTCAAAACCTAGCCACCATAATCTGTAAACCATGGTTTATGATATACTGTAGGCAGCTTACCTCTGTTACCTTGAGGATACCATCCTTAAGGAAGAGAGCGAAGAGTCACAGTGGGTCTAATCTGGAGGGATGAAATGCTGCCCTCCTTCCCCTCTTTCATGGCTGAAAATATGGGATCCAGGCATCCATCTTACTCTGGAGGGGCCCCATGGGTTGAAAAACAGGTGCCGGGAAATTATACTTTCTATATCTCTGGTTTATAACATAGACTGCTGGGAGATTTTACTGAATTGTGCTTTAGTCAATAAACTGTCATTTCGTGCAAAATAGAAATACAGTTGTAGTGTAAGGCCAACCTGTGTGGAGTGTTCAAGAAAACGCTACTTCACACCTGAGATATAACCAGTGGTCAGATTCAAATAATTTAACAACCTGTTCTCTGCCCTAATGACCATCTGAACCAGCAGTTTTTCCAAACTGCTTAGAAAGTTAATAACCAGTTCTAGCGAATAGGTGCGAACTGGTTGAATCCCACCTCTGGATATACCCCCCTTTTTTTTCATTTGCTCCCCTCATGGACAGTGATGCCCTTTAACTCCAGTTGCTTACTGAAACTACAACATTTAGCTATAGTTAATACAAATCGTATTTGTAGACCCTAAGCCACAATTTCACATTCTTGGTTGCGACTAGCTTTACTCTAAATTGTTGTTGTTTAAACAGTAAAGCGGGATCAAGTTCAAGGCAATCCAAGTACAATTTTTGCTTTCCGATAGAGGAGAACATCTCAGAATTAAACTATGGAATGCTGATAATGTTACTTAGTTGGGTAAAGAAACATCGGCAAGCAAACAGCCAAGCTCAGAGAGTACCAGGGACTCCATGGTTTCTGTTTTGCCCAGAAGAAAGCACTGTGAACTTATAGACCAGCATGAAATGGAAGGAACCAATGATGTTGACAAATCTATCGCGGTATTGCCATTTTAATATGAAACATGCCCTAGTCTGCATGTTACTATCATATCCTGCCATTTATATGATTTTATTCTCTGTTTCAGTGTGCATGATGACATATTTGCTGTTTATTGATCTGGAGTCTACAGGGTGATAGGTGTATATTCATATTTAAGATTTTAAAAAAATGAGAATAGGAGACTTATTACATTTTGTGCATTCTACCCTCCTTGACTGATGACCAGTTGACTTCCAGTTGACTCTCTTTACAGTTGGACTGCAGACAAGCTTGCTAAGTCCAGGTCAGCTACTTCAACAAGGATCTGACTCAGGAAATTGGCACACTGACTTCAAGATATGAGGAGGGGCTTCAAGCAGCGAAATAGCAAGGAGATGACAAGCAGCATGCCAGGAGAGGGAGAAAAGGGGAGTGATAGAATCCAAGAGATCATAGATCAAAGGTCATATTAGAGCCTCCTTAGCAAGGGTTGGCAAAACTTTATTTCCTCTTCCAGCAGTGCTTCAGCGGGTCACCTATTGAAGCTCCTGTGACTTTTATCAAATCTGAGCATACACACATTAACACATTGAGGTAAATAAGCTTCTGCATTGATAAAATCACTCTACATATGCTCATATCAAGCATCCATCTCCTGCTACAACCCTGACACCGTTCTCCAGCAGTCAACACTTTCTCATGTCTGAATAGATTTCAAGGCTTTTTGGCCTAAACATGCTTTTAGTGCCTGAATATTGAAGACATGTGTACAGGTAATCCTTGGCTTATTACCACAATTGAGCCCAACATTTCCGTTGCTAAGCAAGGCAATTGTTCAGTGAGCTTTGTCCCATTTTACAACCTTTCTTTGCCACGGGCATTAAGTGAATCACTGCCGTTAGTAACACAGTTATGAAGTGAATCTGGCTTCCCCACCAACTTTGCTTGTCGGGTCGCAAAGGTGAGGATGGGTTGTGTATACGCATTTCACTGCATTTCGTACCATGTATGACTGTGTATGTGATGAATAAAATTTGATTTGATTTGATTTGATTAGGAAGGCAAAATATTTTTTAAAAAGGCTGATGGGAAAGACTTCACACTGCCAGTTCGTGAAGACACAACTAGGGCAGATGGACAAACTGTCTCGTGAGCCATAAGATAGCTTCCTAACACACTCTAAGCCAGAGATGATTTTACAGGTAGTCCTTGGCATGACAACAATTTCCATTTGTTAACTGAGACATTTGTTAAGTGAATTTTGCCGCATTTTACAAACTTTCTTTCCACAGTTAAGTGAATCACTGCAGTTGGTAAGTTAGTAACACGGTTGTTAAGTGAAGCTGGCTTCCCCATTGACTTTGTCAGAAGGTTGCAAAAGGGGATCACATGACTGTGGGACACAGCAACGGTCATAAATATAAACTTAGACTTAGAATAACTTTGAATGTACACTAATCGGCATACATTACAATGAAATTCCGTTGCATATAACCAGTCGCCAAGCATCTGAATTTTGATCACATGGCCATGGGGATGCTGGCAAAGGTTGCAACTGTGAAAAATAGTCGTAAGTCAGATTTTTCAGTACCGTTCAGTAACTATGAATGGTCACTAAACAAAATGTTGTAATTCATGTCTGACTCAGGCTGTGGAAGCTGAATGGATACCCATCCTTACAAGACAGATGAGTAGTTATCCTTCTAAAGGAGAGGAATAACCTTTGCTATCCTTGCAAAAAAAAAAGAAGGACCCAACATTTCCGGCTCACAACAAAAGCGTTAGTGAAGTCTAACTGGTGGAAAGGGCAGCTAACTAATTCATGGTCTGAATCTGTCTCTCACCCTAGTGTCAAACCCACCAAATCCCACTCTCTCGGTTGCTGATCAAGCTGGCAATTCTCGCAATTAACCGAGGCCGCCTTGGCTATTTCTCTCTCGCTTCCTGAGTTCCCTATTCTCCAGAGGAAACATTCTCCGCCAGCAGCAGTATCGTAATCCTTCATCTTCTGCCTTGCAAACAGCAGAGCCTGGTTCTTTAGGGTGAGGTTGGGGGGAGGGGAGGGTTGTGGAAGGGAAGGGACAGCAAAAATGACGCTAACAAGAACGGCATTGACATGGCCCGAGATAAACAGCTGGCTCACCGCCCTCTCTGGAACAACAGCCGTTCTGTTTGGTATTGATCGCTAATTTCCAAAGCTGTACAATAGTAAAAGGGAATCTGACGTAAAGGCAGGGATGGAATCCCAGGCAGCTCTTTTTCCAGGCCTGGATGCCACACGTTTTTGATCGTGTGGGTTTAGGAAATCCTTGATCACTCCAAAGACAAGGGCCTCCTTGCAAGGCCCTGCCAGAGTTCCCAGTGCCTCAGCCTCCTTTTGTGCTTTGCCTTCTTATACAACCCACCCCCGGCTGGCTGGGCCAGAACATGGGGTTCCTTTGTTGGGAAGCTCTGTGTGTGTGTGTGGGTATTTGTGTGCGTGTGTTTGTGTGCGCGTGTGATGAGGAGATGCAGCACCAAGGCTATGGAAGAAGATCCCGCTCTCTGATCAAGAAAACCACATGCGGTCCTCAGACACAGCCCCTTCCGCAGTAGGATTTAGCACAATGTTTCCAAGGCCTTGAGTGAAATAATTTCAGCTTTACGTTCAGCCTTTTCAGTAGAGACTTGAATTACTTTTCTGCACTTTAACTCAACGGGGGGCAGAAAATGAAGCCACATTCAAAATAACATAGCTGAAATACACCTATTCAAATGCTGTAAAAGCAGTGGTAGAAATGTAACCCACATTCATAATCCCTGAATTGTTCTTCAAAGATAAGCAAAGCTGAAGTAGTTGCTAGTGGATTTCTTTTTTTTTTAAAGCCCTTTATTGACCTAATATATGTGCAAGTAAAAATATAGAACCTGTGGCTGGATGTTGTTAGTAGCATACTGAATGAAGTCAAGTAAATTTCGGCCTCTTCCAGATGAAATCAAAAGTGCTGATTTGAGAAACCACAGTCAGAAGCAAGATCTTTTGTTGGATGGAAATCTTCTTGAAGGCTTGGGTTCAGAGGTGAAATTCAGCAGGTTCTAGCAGGTTCACTAGAACTGGTAGTAAATTTTCTAAGCAGTTCAGAGAACC
>JAEANM010017916.1:0-12812 GCA_017656035.1 Myanophis thanlyinensis | reverse complement strand
TTCCCCCCCCCCCCCCCCCCCCCAGCTTAAATAGGCATCAGTTTGCTTCATTGTGACAACTTCCCTTATTCCCAGGTTCAGCAGAGTTTGGAAAAAATTGCAAAATTGGAACAAGAAAAAGAGCATTGGATGCTGGAGGCACAGCTAGCCAAAATTAAATTAGAGAAAGAGAATAAAAAAGTATTTGAAAAGACAAAAACTTCTGTAGGCAACCAGCTGATTGAAGCAACCACAGAAAATTCCTTTGTGTTAAATTCAGTGGAACAAGAGAAGGATGATGGTGCAGAAAAAGCCCTGAGAGAGACAGTTCAAAGTACAAGTTTGGTGAGTGTATTACATGCCACTGTGGTTGGTGAAATGTTGTATTTTTTTCATGGATGTTCATCATGAAACAATGGATTTATTAATTAGCACTTTGGGGAAATTAGCACCATCGTTTCATTTGGATGCCCCAAGGACATTTTAAAAAGGATCAGACAGAAGTCTAGGGGGAGAATTGGACTGTTATTGGAAAATGTTTGGCAACTGAAATGGAATAGGTAGCAAGATTGTTGAAGATGGTTGTTTTTAATAAAGAGCAGTTCCTGAATTAGATTAGGCATGTTTGTACTTCTGAAGAGTTTGGGTGCACAATCTGAAGAATGTTGAAGACCAGAAAAGGAGCAAGAGCACTAAGGGACAATAGCTACATAATGTAAATAGCTAAGTGGATAGTATGGCAGGGTGCCAGTATTTTTCTTATAGGAGTACAATGCTCTGTCATCGGTTCAGATTTCGTTTCTGCCAAGCCATCTTTATCTTAAGCAAATTTTATGCAGCTTAACATACCTATGATAAATAATGGGAGATTATTTGATTGTATATATTAGACACTTGGTAACCTGATGCATTATATCAATTAGTGCTTCAGAGTTTCTATTGTTAGCATTTCTTAGGTGATAATACATTTGCAATTATGATTTAATATTTTTAATGCACAGTATTAAGGAAAACAATTCATGCACATCAGGATGTAATGTTTCAAAGCCTCATTGAGTCCCATTGATTCTAGTGGGATGGAATTAAGCATACTGTATATCCAATATGTCCTTTGAAATTGATGAAAACTAAGGACAGTTACATTTTTAAAATTTAGAACATATTCTAGTTGAGATTCTACTGAAATAAGAAAGATTAAATTCTACTGTATATAAATGATTTTAGAAGAATAAATTACTACTTTTAATTAACTTGTCTTGATTTTTTTTAAAGATTGGAATGCTAACAGTGACCACTGAAAATGAAGAGGTACAGCATTAATATTATGATTGTGAAAACAGTTCAATGTACTTGAATGGCAGTTAGTTTTGTTGCTAATATTTTTACTAATATTTCTGCAACCATTTCTGGTAGCTTTTATTGTTATCTAACTTAAAGATATGAGAAAGTAAATTCCATATTTTAACTATGTGCAATGTGAAGAAATGCTTTGTTTTTCTTTCACCAGTCAGCAAATTTGAGGTTCTATTTTCTCTATGTTATTTTATAAATCTCAGTGAGTGCTCTTCTCACTCAACCTTGCCTTTTTTAGCCCAGAAAATATTTCCTCATAAACGAGCTGTTGCCATCTCTTCATAATTTTGTTTGCACTTTTTCAACTCCACAATTTGTTTATTTGAATTATGACATTCACAGGCATCTAATGCACTGTTTGATTTGTAATGTTTTCATACTTGAATAAACATTTACATTTTTTCCACATAACTTGCTTGGAAGATTCCAGAAGCTGATACCAGGGAAGATTTGATAAAGAACCACTATATGACAAGAATAATAGAGCTTACATCTCAGCTGCAGCTTGCTGATAGCAAGTCTGTACATTTTCATGCGGAGGTAAATGAGCAATAAGTTGCTTACTCTGAAAATCAGACTTTAATGTTACAATAAATGTTTCTTATAGAGGTCTTTTCATTGGCTAATTCCTTGCCATTTATTTCTGGTAAGTAGGAGACTAAGACTGATTGTTTCAGTTACTTGTGTTACAATTTGCTTTAGCTATAAAAATACTAGGACAAGGAGGACAAGTAAAAGATTACCTAGAAAAGATGGTTTTTCAGGACATAAAAAAGGGAACTTGCTACATGGGCATTCCAACTATAAACAGCAGCAAAGGTAAATAAAAGAAAATGTTTTAGATGTTTGAAAGAATGGAGTTGTAGAGTCATATGAAGAAATGTATTGGGCTATAAATAGTTGAGAAGGAAGACCATGAAGCTCTTAGAAGGTGAAATCACTGTGAGATCCTTGGTGCTCTCTGAGCTTGGTATTTTACTTCAGGATGTTTCATTATCAAACTAGCTAACATCATCAGTTGTCAGAAGGGAGTGTGGTTATGTCAGTGGCTTGCCCTGTTAGCATTGGTGGGAGTGTTCTTTCTTTGTGGTTCCTTAATTAGTTGTTGTTTACCATGCTTGGTTCCTGTGCTGATAATTCCTTGATTGGGGTATTGTTTATCTGATTTTTGTCTAGTGTTAATCTTGGTGTTAATATGAGTGATGTGACCAAGTGGTGAAGACACTTGTCTCCCACTCAGAGGGCTAAGAATTCAATCCTAGGTAGCAGCAGATGTTTCTCTCCTGGGGCAAAAAGGAAAAAAAATCTGCTGCAAACTCTGCATAGGCATCAGGATGGACATCCGGCCAGTAAATGCTCAGCTCCATCCAATTGCCCTATTTCTACCCCAAATCGGGACTATAGGATCATAAAAAGGGGAGTTAATCTCTGCTCATCTGGGTATTGATTGCTGGTGAGGACGTGTTTTGATATTTTTATTCCTTTTGGGTTTTTTGGTTGTCTCTTTTGAACAGATGTTGTTTATCTCCATGTGCCTGTTGATAGCTGATTTGTCTAAGTGCCAGGATTCCAGGAATTCTCTGGCATTTTTAGACTTGGTTTAATCTAGGATGGTTACAGTTTCCCAGTTGAAACTCTGATTGAGTTTGTCCAGGTGCTGTGAAAACATAGTTTTCATTATGTCTTCTGATTGCTAGTTGGTCTTCATGGATGTACTCTGCTAGTCTTCTGCCTGTTGGCTATTATATAGTGGCTGTTACCATCCTTAAACTGTATGTTGTAGATGACTCCTCTATTGAAGTCAGGAAACTTATGCAATTAGGAATACTGGAAAACAGGGATAAAGGAAAGCTTTTACATTGTCAAAATGAGTAGACAAATAAGTAATTATCATTGAAATATTGTATGCATGTGAATGTGATGAAGCTAAAACAAGTACAATAAGTACAAGATGGAGAGAAAATAGCAGATGAGAGATAATCCAGGCCTGGTTAAAGCATGGTCTAGAGCAGTGGTGGCGAACCTTTTACTTACCGAGTGCCGAAAAGTACATGCTTTGTGCATGCCATCTGCACTTGCATGCAGCTCCTCCATGTGCGCTGCATGTGCAACCGCAACATCTGCACATGCATGCAGCTTTTGCACATGCAATGCACGCGTGCTGCACGCAGGTACTCATGCACACATGAGCAATCACCTTGCATGCACAGAGAGAGCTCCAGCTGAATTTCCTGCTGCAATCGTGCGTGTGCACAGCTGACACCCGAAGACCAGCTGGGTCTCTGTAATCATGCATGCGTGCACGTGCAATCACATGTGCATGCTTAGCTGGAGATAAGTTGGCCAACAACTTGTGTGCCCAGCAAGATGGCTCCACATGCCACCTGTGGCACCCGTGCCATAGATTCGCCATCACGGGTCTAGAGGATTGAACTGAGGCTCCAAGTTTTTAGTTTCTGTTTTATGGTTTTAATATTGTGGTGAGCTGCCCAGAGCTGTATTTTAATATGCATGGATGAACAAACAGAGAGAGAGAGACAGACAGACAGACAGAGGAAAGGTTGAATGTTATAGTGATGTAAAACAAGAAATGAAGTGATACATTGTTTTTGAAAACGGGTGGAAAGAGGGCTGTGTCTGAATGATGGTGAGGGTAAAGGATAATACTGAACATATATATGATAGAAAGTGGCAAGATCAAAGAAGGATTTGAAGTGATTTGATCAAGATAAGAGTGGTTGGTAGCTGAATTAATTACTTTCTTCAAGAATTTCACAGTACTGATTTCTAACAAATCAATGTATGGTTGCTGGCTTGATTTCATGTCATACTTTGTTTGAATTCATATGAATCTTGATGTAAGATTCAAACTGATATAATGCTATGTATATTGTCAGGAAACAATCTGTTATGAAGGCCTTTAAATAAAAGTAGTAAGTTGATATCTAAAGAGAGAAAACAGAAAAGTATAAAGGTGGATTCACTTTTGGCTTTAGGGACAAATTCTTCAGCAAAATGGAAAGCAGGATATCAAAACACTTGTTATTTTTATGGTTGAGTGGGATGAACTGGCATTGTTTACACAGACTGATGGTACAGGAAAGAGCAAAGAATGAATTTATCATGAATGAAGTTGCACAACTCCTCCTATTCCAGCACAGGGTTCAGCTGTATGAGGAAACTGAAAACCAACCCAAAATGAGGGCAGGAAGCCAAGAGTTCATTGAGAAGAAAACAGCAAATGTGTCAAAAGCTGATAATGAGGAAAAACTGAAGGTGCAAACAGAAAAAAAGCCTTTTGGGAGAAAATCAGTTGTTTGATAGGCTGAGGTTGCAGAAGGAAAAGGAGATATTGAGCAAATTGGTGATAGAATTGCACAGTTTTTGCTAAAAACAAGATTAAGAAAAAAGTAATCCTTGATTTACAACCATTTGTTTAGTGACTGTTTGAGTTACAATGACACTGAAAAAAAGTGATTTATGACCATTTAACTTATGACTGTTGTAGCATCCCCGTGATCATGTTATAAAAATTTGGGTGCTTGGCAACTGACGTGTGTTTATGACGGTTGTAGTGTCCCAAGGTCATGTGATCCCCTTTTGCGATCTTCTGACAAACAAAATCAACGGGGAAGTCAGATTCACTTAACAATCATGTTACTAACTTAACAACTGCAGTAATTCACTTAACAAACTGTGTCAAGAAAGATCATAAAATGGGCAAAATTCACTTCACAAAAATCTCGCTTAGCAACAGAAATTTTGGGGTCAATTGCGGTCATAAGTCGAGGACTACCAGCATAGATCAAAACTTTGTTATTGAATTACAAGAATAATGTTAAGAGACAAAAGGGAGCCTAAAGTAGTGGACCTGGCTGGGGGCAGAAGAGTATTGGGCTGTGTCCAAAGCTAGAAATAGAGGAAGGGGGTTAAGGAAAAGTGACAGAAGGCAGTAAGATCAGATGGACTATCAACATGAACATTAACATAACTGAAAAATCAGAGGAAGAATAAGAGACATTATTAGGAAATTAAGTAGTCATCATTTCTGGTACATATGCAAATGCTGTAGCTACAGTTGTTGGAAGTTTAGCTTATTGTGTGGTTTGTTTGTTTTTTTGATAGTGCCGAGCACTTGTAAAACGGCTTACTTTAGCAGAGAAATCAAAAGAAACATCATTGGAAAAAATGAAATTAACAAGACTTAACATCAGCAAGTTACAGGCAAGTTTTTTTTTAAACTTTGGGTAATGGTGTAACCCATTTTTAAAAAATTGTTTTGCAGGTTTAATTATGCTTTTAGCATTGTTCAATTGGTGAAAGTTTAATTATTTTAATTATATCGGAATGTATTATAGCTGCCCAGCTCCAATTGACAATCCAGTTCTGTTGGTTGGATTTTAAAAAAAAAATCTGCTAGGACACCCTGAATTTCTCATCACTGGAGTGTGTGTGTTGCAGGGTAAAGTGATGATGTTACAGTATCTTAAAGAACATGCAAAATCACAATAAGCGTTAGGATACAAAGCTATTTTTTTCCCCTCTGTGTGTGTCCTGTTTTATGGGTTACTTATTGATTGCAGCAATATGCCATTGTTTTGTAATGTTGGACAGAACCTAAAGCTGTCCTTCTCTGGATTTTTTAGGATGAACTGACAACAACCAAGAGAAGCTATGAAGATCAGTTAAGCATGATGAGTGACCACCTTTGCAGTATGAATGAAACCTTAACCAAACAACGGGAAGAGATAGATACATTAAAATTGGCTAACAAAGTAAGTAATCTCAATGCTATGAGTGATACTTGGTTTCTTGTGCAATTTATTGGAATGTTGTATTGTTCTGTGCATTTCTGGATATTTAACTTAATGATCTGTGGAAATACCTTAGGCCTCACAAGGAAGATACACAGATAAGTACACTATAGATTCTGGTCCGTGAATTATTCAAAATAAGCTTGAGAATTTTGATTTGGCAATAAAGATTGTCTGTGGTTTAATTATGTCCACAGTTTTGCCTAGCAGATAAAAGATATATTAAAGTTTCATTCGGAAGGAATATATTGTACATTAGGTGTTTAGATGTGATCAGGAAAGAGATACCATTTTTGGAATAAAGGGTAACAGGATGGATAGCACAAAACCACTAACTTAAGATGAGATGAAGAAAAGTTTAAAGATACATGTTTTGAAAATATGAATGAGTGAAGAAGTTGACTTATACTTAGAGAGTAGCAAGTGCAAAGCACTGAAACAAGAAAAATAGAGAAAAGGACTATTTTGAAGAAGTGGGACAAAGACTTTATTGAGCTTTGAAACTGAGTCATAGCACAGTTAGATGATTTTAGACTCATTCCTTGACCTCTCAATTTAGAAGGAATTCTGATAACAAAGTCTCTATCTTAAACCTTGAACTGTTAACAATTGATGCAGTTTTTCTAGGGTCTGAAATGAATCAGTTGTCTGTTCAGACATGGTGATATGGTGAGTTAATTTGATGAGACATGAATGAGAAAATATGCATGCAGTTCTGTTGTGGGAAGGCTAATTATAACCCTTCAGGTCTGAATAAAATTTCTGCCTTCTAATTTTAAAATTACTGGTTACCTACTACTTTTATTTAAAGGCCTTCATTAACAGATTGCTTCTTGACGATTTACCTAGCATTATATCAGTTTGAATCTTACATCAAGATTCATATGAATTCAAACTAAGTATGACAAGTAATAGCCTTTACATTTATTTATATATTTTTGTTTATTGTATGCTTTTGTGTTAAACAATTTTTGAAATAAAATTGCAACCAAAAAACCAAATCACCATTTGAATGGCTGGAAGATGCACTAGCATATTTGTAGTATGAATCCAATCTAGCTGGCATATCAGATGTCTTCTCAGCAGTCTTCTTCATTTATGAAATCTGGTACTTTCTTGTTGCATTCATTTGCAAGTTCCAAAATCTGGCTTGTAACTAAAATTCAAAACCTGTGGCTTTTATAAGTGGTGAATTTTCCCCCTAATGCCGGTTTCTTGGTAAAATTAATGAAAAAATAAATAAATAATTTAAAAACTTTAAAAGAAGCCATACATAACTATTGCCATCTAAAAAATTGAACTGGAAGTACAGAATCCAATGCAGTTATACAGCAGCATTCTGTCATTTTTTTCTATTATCATGTGTGTTTTTTCCTTGATCTAGGGAAATTCCAAGAAGAACAAAAGCCGATAGTATTGGTTGGCTAGCTGTTTTACAATTATGCTGCTGCAGAGAAAACACCGATGCTGGGACTGGATTTCAGTTGGTCAAATAACCTGTTGCCTGGATATGGCTGTAATTCAGTTTAGGCTTTGATGATGTGCATAAAATTGAAACCACACTGGCTTTGTTAGCCAGCAGAATCTAAACTGAACTTGGTGTGGAGAGAAACACAGGCTGGAAAATGAATATTGTATGGATAGCATGCATGGAACTTAACCATAATTTTTTATCATACACTTTGGATAAGTTTTAATTTCCATCTCCAAACTTCTTCTGTTGTGTATGTTTTGATGCATACTAGATGAACAGATTGGGCATCAATGCAATAGTTGTCTTTTCCTTCACTCCTGCTCATCCATTCTTGTCTACAAGAAACAACCAACAAAACCAGAAACATCAAGACTTTTTTGGCATTCTCCAACTGTACAATTATTGTAGTATGTCTACTAATGACTTTAGATTTTCTAAGAGAGGCAGCCTCAAAATGCTTGTACTGAAACATTCAATACAATGTGACTAATAACAAATTCCTATTAATTGTAATCAACAATTGAAAATGTACAATAATTGTCTTTTGAAATGAAAGAGAGAAAGAGGGCCAGAGAAGGAGTTAATGTAAAATTGTGATGGGCCTTTCTCTTATTTTTGTTTGTCTTACTTATTTTTCACACAAAAGCGATTACTCCCCCTCATCAACTGGAATAAGATGCAGAGAGGAAAAACACTGAAAAGGTCACCAGATAAAGGCTGGTATATAAGATATAATAAGTTACTGAATTAGTAAACCTGTGTACAGATGGACTGCTGTGGAATTTGATGTAACCAAGAATATACCCTAAGAGGTGCAGTGCAGAGATTTGGGGATTTGTTTGCATTTCTGCCTACATTTTTACACCATAGTTTATTTTCCTTATCCTGTTCAAGTCCTCTTCAGAATGGTGGCTTGAATCTTGAGGTTCACACTACTTCTTTCATAGAGATATTTGTTTTCATATTCTAGCAAACTTCTTATCTCGCCCTATTAGAGGTTGAATCAATCCTTTGTTGACTGCTCCGTGGAATTTGAAATTGCCATCTAAATATACTGATATTTCCATTCACTTTTTTTTTTGCAAGAGTTCTCTCAAACCAGGAATTCACAGAAACGTTCACTACTGTATTAATTCTACTAACCTATAAGAGATAGCTGTTCTACCATCGGATTACTCCACTGTATTAAGTATGTCAATGTGCTTTATGGATGTAGAATAAATACACTGCCAGTTAAATATTCCCTTTAGAAGTTTTTTGAAGGATGGTAGTGGTCCACAATTTCACAATAGATGTAATATTGAACAACACTGTCTTGAGTAAATTTATATCTCATGTTTTATGTTTTTTAAGAATATATCTGTACTACAGTGTGTGGAACAAATATTAAAAATCTTGACTAATGGAAACACAGGAGGATTTTATGCATTGAAGAAAATAATGCTTTTTTAAAAAAAGATATGTTAAACTGATACTTATAAAAGGGGAATTATCCCTGAATCACCCCAAACTGTCTAGAAAATTCATAAGATTTATTTAGATTGAAATACGAACTAAGAAATAATAGATTTTAAAATGACTGGCTGATTTGACATTGGTTATTTTCATATTATGTTGCTGATTCTTGAAATCCTTTTGTTATCTCATTCTCAGCCTTTAAGATAGTAAGGCAGCTGTTAAAGGGGGCTGGGTAAAAAGAAAACATCTGGTGGAGGAAGATTAATGAAATAATGCTTGTGTATAGAGAGAAAACTGCATGCAGTTTTATATATATAATATGCTGATTTACATTTGCAGATCTTTTTATACAATGAACCACATATATGCACTATGATTTTGAAGGACCAAAGGACACATTGCAGCAATATAGGAATTGGCCCTTTCTGTTTTTACCTGTCTTTATCTATTAAATATCTTTCATCCTACATTAAGCCATACATTATCCATGTCTGCAGTTTAGGAACTATTTTATTTATTGCCAGCTAGTTTTATTTCCTGTTCATTTCTACCGATATATAGGAATTGAACATGGAAAGCTTTGGTTTAGAATTGTAATCAAATGTTTTAGTACAGTATAGTGGAAGAATTTGTGAAATGATATGTAAAGTTTGAAACATTTTAGTTCATATCTCCAAAGGTCTTTTTGGGGGTTGTATCTATTGCTACTTTGTTGATTTTTTTCTTGATTTTTGCCTTTCTGAACTCATTTAGAATGATATAAAACAGGTTAGCTAAAACTAGCATAAACCCTATAATTAAATTTATATTAAAACCAATGACAAAGCAGTAATATTGTTAGCCCCTCTCATGTTGTAGCATATATTTGCTTAATCCTTTCTTATGCATATTTATGCAGGGAGACAATCCTCTTATTTGCTTGTGTCCTAGAAAAAATAGATTTTTTAGCTGGGATGCACTTTTATGTCTAGTTTTATGGCTAAACACAAGCATAGCTATATTAGTGTGAATGATCTTTCATCTGCTTCAGTTGGTTTCGGGGCATTATTGATCAGGATGGTACAGTCACAGCGATCAGACTCAACCTTCCAACTGGCTGATTATTAATTTATCACTGTGATCCATAGCTTGTTTTATCCTTTTATTTATTTTCTACAGTGGCTGGGTCACAGATCTTTTATGAGGCCACAAGTTAAGTTGGTGGACCACAAGCACTCTATAAAATTTTCTGGAATAGCAACTTTGTTTTGTGTGTGTTTTAAGATTGGGGGGGGGATGCTAAGAGGTGAAAATGTATGTATTTATTTTATTTTTATCCCACCGTAATACTTTATACTCAAGGTGGCAAACATACATAATACCCAGTCCTTCTGTTTTCTCCACAACAACAACCCTATGAAGTGGGTTGGAGTAAGTGAAAGTGACTGGCCGAAAGTCACCCAGCAGCCCCTTTCATGCATAAGGTGGGACTGGAACTCAGGTCTCCTAGTTTCTAGTCCACAACCTAATCACCACACCACACTGGCTCTTCAAGGATAGGTTTTGCTCTTCAAAAGTAAAAGCCGTTGAATGCTTTTGAAACAAAATGGTTTCCTATTGTACTGTTTTGCAATAGATATCTGAAAGTGGAGGACATTGTCTCCAGTCATTTTTCATCCAGATCACTTCCTAGTCAATTTATCGCTTACTGAGACCTGTGTATTCTCCAAATGATAGCAAGGTCTGCCTGAGATGCCTATTGGATCTGGTTGGTTGCTTAGGATTTTCCAATCAGTTTGACAGAATGTTCAACCTTGGAATTCAGAGATGACAAAGGCATCAACTGATCTCCTTGCCTGTTGATCTTATCAAATTTGCCAAGGAATCCAGAGAGATCAAGTAGCAAAAATGATGCCTGAAGTCACAGTGGTGTAAGACAAGGAATTGCCTGTAGAATGTGAATTGAGTACAGAAATCAATCCAGATTTAGTGTGGCAAAGTGATTTACTTGACTGTGCTTATTTCAGTGACAAAATTGTATTATGTTTAAGAGGACCCTGTTAATGAAGGACAGAAGGAAAAACCATCCTGCAGCACACAGCATATTTGCTGTATATTTTGTCAATAAAAGTTATATTCAGTCAGGTCTAGACATAATTCTATGAAGAGACTTGGAGAAGATCTTGCACGAATATCTTCAATTTATTTGGTCTTGTGAATTCTCAAAAAGTGGTAAGATCCTTTGCATCAAGAACTCTGCAACCTGAGGGCTAGATCCATGCCCCACCTGGCTCTTTTGAGCAACTACGGTATATATCTGCATTTGGACTCAACAGATGCTTCTTCGGAGAAGGGGTGGTATCTGTCATGTTGGAGGAGGTAGTAACCTGCTCCTGAAGAAGTATCTTTGGGAGAGAAATCGTTGAAGAAAAAATGGGATGACAATTGCAGAAATGATGTGTAATAGAGCTGATGATCTGAATGTGTTCCAGTATTGGTTCAGATTAGATATGTAATCAAAATAACATTACTAAAGTCACTACAGTGAATATTCTTTCTTGAGAACTAAATAGAGGGAGTGAGGCCCTCCTCATCCTACTTGCTGTCAGCAGCAGTCAATATGACTGATTCTAGTATCCTTAAGCACTTTGAGAGGAGGGGTACTGATTTATATTGTGCTCCTTCCTGAATGGATGGTTCTACTTCATAGCATGGGACAGATAAACAGGTGAAGAGACCCATCAATCTCTTCTCTGAGGTACCACAGGTTTTACCTGTTTCCCCCATACATTTAATATCTGTATGAAATACTATTGGAACCATTTAACATTCATTCACACAATATCAATGTACTGTATATATCCTGTAACTGTTAGCACAGTCCAATAAACTATTACTATATCAAATCGTGAAATTACTTAAGCCACTATTAATGGGCTTAACCCTCTTGTGCTATTAAGAATTAAGATAAAAAATTAAGTTCACTGAAACAGCATCCATGTTCTCCATTCAGGAAGAAAATACCTTACATATTTTACAGTGTGCAATGATTCTTTCACAATGCTGAATCTCTTGTCATTTTTAGTGTCCTGCAGTGGCTCAAAAATGTTTGTTTTTCTTATCTGGACAAAGAAACAGAAACTGAGAATTCCTATGGTTTGCTAGAAATCTATTTTGCTTCTGTCTCAGCTTGGAATTTGAGTTTGCAAATGAGGACGGATGAGCCACTGTGTCTGGATATGAAAGGAATTCTTGATCACTAGTATAGGGAGTCAGTTAAATTATTTTTGCAAGGTTTAAGGACTAGGTTAATTATCAAAAATATGTTGACAAGTCAGCGGAGTATTCTTAAACTGTTGGGATAAGAACACATTTTAAAAATTATTTTTTGTAATGTGTTACTGTATCGGGATAAAAAAAAACCCTAAAAACTGAAAATGACTAAATGTTAATGATAGTTTTCTAGGATTTTGGCTAGCAGATAATTTTTCCCCTAATGTGTTGCCCTGCCTAGTTTAATATTAGACAATACTGCACTGTACTGGTTTTTCTTAACACAGAGATTGGAGAAAGGTTCACTTTTTGTTGAAATATGATTATATCAATTATTTAAAGAATAATTTAAATAATATGGATTTAAAGTATATACTATTAAATTCAGCTAATCAAACTAAATGGTATACAGTGGGGCAAAAAAGTATTTAGTCAGCCACCAATTGTGCAATTTTTCCCACTTAAAAAGATGAGAGAGGCCT
>JAEANM010017915.1:0-12812 GCA_017656035.1 Myanophis thanlyinensis | reverse complement strand
AGCTGCCAGGCAAGAGGTCAAGAGGAAGGCCAAAGGGGAGATATATGGATGTGCTAAAAGAGGACATGAAGTTAATTAGGGTAAGAGTAGAGGATGCCGAGGATAGAATTAGGTGGAAAAAGATGATTCGCTGTGGCAACCCTAACAGGAACAGCCAAAAGAAGAAGACAAAGAAGAAGCACTAATGTAATTAGTTGCACCACAGAAACACATATTCTCATTGTCACTTTCTATTTCAAACACACACTTTTAGCTTGGAAGATTCACAATCCTGGGGAACACATATAAGCAATTCTTTGGAATGCACCTGCATGCATGAAATCTTTAAAAATTATATTTTTAACTTTATAGTGTTGGTTATCAAGAAAACTAGATAAACATTCACAAGGGAATGCACAAAAGTGTGACAAAAACATTACTACCAAATACATAACAGTCCTCCTCCTTCTTTCCCCAGTGATTTGGTATAACTTAAGTCTCTTTGTACTTAAGGTTTAATTTTTGTTGGATAAGAAATTTCATTCTTGTCTCTTTTTAACCCTAACAAAAATGATTTCACACACTATTAAGGAGGGGAAGGATACCTTGGTGTATTAAATTTTCTCTGTCTTTATTTGTATCACACATCAGCCCATGGGAATGAGAAGCATTTTATTTTGAAGCATTTACCCAGTTTAATCTATATTTGAAAGATTATAAATAAATCTCTTTTTGTTGTTGTTACAGGAATTATAACTGACATGCTGTCACAGCTATACATGTACAACGTTCAGAATATACATAATGCTTTGAAAGCTGTCACATTTGCTATTGTTGTAAACATCACCCAAGGTTACTAAACTGTTATCTGCAGGTATATTTCCTATACCTCCATGATTTGTCTATAAAATTATGGACCACTATTTTTTCTGTAGATTATTCCAGTTATTTCTTAATACTAGCAATTATTCATTTATATCAAATATATGTATATACAGTGTGTATATATTTTATATACTGTACATGTATATATAAATATATGTAATCCCAACAAGATCTCAATAAAAATTTTCCGGTGACATCTTCAACTTCTGAAGAATGAATAACTGAACTAGTATTTTTTACCTGATTATACACACTATAAAGTCACTCTTTGGATTAAACTTGTTACAGAAGTAGCAGGAAAAGTACCAAGGACTATACATACAAATAGAAGTTAATGCTCTGATCGCATCCAGAAAAATGAAACGAAAACTCACCTGTTTGAATAAGATGGGATCCCGAGACAACTGAGATTTTCAAGAGAAAGTAAAATAAAATTTAAATTTATTTCTAAATATTTCAACAGCTCACATCTTTGGTCTGTGCACACAAAAAACAAATTGGCAAATGAGCTTCAGGAATTTTGAACCAGCTGTAGTTTCTAAATAAATTTCAAAAACAAAACTCATTGCTGTATTGCAATCTTCAAGCGTCAAACAATGATGGATGAGTAGGTTCTATATCCCCCAAAAAATGGATGACAACATTCCAGCTGTCCACAGATGAAAACAGCTCAGCTTGATTATAGTTTGTAATATCCAGAGCCTTCCCAGATGAAATGGGGTAGCACCATGAAGCAAAGAAATAGAAATGATCATTCCTGTATTTTTTGCAAATAGTAAAGTAGGCATATAGTACGTCAAATATTTATGAAATATCTTTGATTCTGTCCTCTGCATTAAAGAGGGAATTTGCAGCTCTAGAATTGTGGACCGCTTTCAGTCTAAATTCAAACCTACTTCCAAAGCAGTTCTTACCTCTCATAAGAAATATTATTGGATGCAAATAGACAATCACTTTGAAAAGGTATCCACCAGAAGCTACCGTATGGTGGCAAAAAAATATGTGCCATCTATTCAGTGTTGATTCTTGGTAACCAAACAGATTATATAAAAAATCAGGTCAAGTTAAGGAATGCAGGTCAAGGTAAAGGAAGCAGTTGTTGAATTCCCTTAGCTTTGTTTCTGGTTCCACAATGCAACACCCTTCAGCAAGAAAACAATTACCACCACTCTCCATAATGTGAGTTGAGCAACTTTAGGTATGTGCTTATAAAGGCATGAGTCTAGGGATCTTCTGAACAAACATTACAACTTGTTCTCCAAAATACTTTAATGGGGACATCTCAGGAAGAATATGTAGGGAAATGGAATGGAGCAGTTGGTAAGGATAGCCCTGACCTGGCAGTGGTAGCAGAAAATTCACTTCTGCCTTTGTAGCAGAATAACAATAACAGAGTTGGAAGGGACCTTGGATGTCTTCTAGTCCTTGCTGAAGCAAGAGATCCTATACCATTTTAAACAGATGGTTATCTTAAAAACCTCCAGTGATGGAACACCCAAAACTTCTGGAGGCAAGTCATTCTACCACTTCAAATGGACAGCCAAAATGAAATAGCAAAACTGGTGTCACTGTCTCTCCACATCAACAAATCTCGTGAAGAAATAAAAACAGGGGAAAGTATGACCAATCAAAACCCTTGTCAGCAAAGGTAGTGGGAAATGTGTAGTGAGAGATCCAACAAGAAATCAGTAGTTCCAGCTTTTAAATACAGCTCTAGTATTTGTATCCATGTTTATAAGCAGCTAATCTTCTCTGGAAAAATGCTTCAGGAAATGCTAGGTAGGCGTTACAAAAGCTGGAGCCACCAAGGAATGTCCTGCAGCCCAAGGTGAAAGAGACATGTAGGATAGTTCCTAATGACTGGAAGGGACAGGCATGTACCATCAGCCTAAAATGACCAATAAGAACTGGATAGATTAGCAACTGGAACCTACAATTATATCAATGGTGGGATGCAACTGGTTTTACTACCAGTTAGGTACACACACGCTTTTCAGTTTGCACACCATCCACACTGCTGCGCAGCTTCTAAAATGCAAATATTGCCTTACTGGAGGCACCCGGGTGAGTAGGAAGTCTGCAGAGGCATGCAAAACAGTGTACGTGCAATTCAGCTGTTTTCAAAGAAAAGAAAGAAGGGGATATAGGACAGGCGGGGCGGTCATTTGGGTGGGGCCAAATGTCATCACCACTACAGTAGAATCAGTGCAACCAGGCTGAATAATACCAATGAGTTATACATATAGCAAAAAACTTGGTGGAGGAGGGAACAAGAAGGAAAGTGGTGCCCTAAAACTGGAACAACCAAATATGACTTTAATCTGCCTCAACTATAGTCTGAAGATGACACAAAGACAATGTCATGAGGGCATGATATCAAACACAGTTTCCAGGAAATGTTTGTGCTACAGTTGGGAGATTTGATGGGCCCTTCCTCTTCCGTGCAACCTACTGTATATGTTATATTAAAGGTGAAAAAAAATCTGAAATGGTTTAACTTGGTCTGATTTTTTTTTCACCTCAAAAACCTGGGATTTTAACAGGGCTGTCTAGACTTCCATTATATTGTTCAAAAGGAGAGTACTGATGTACAATAAGACATGGGTAATATTAATCCCCTACTTTTACACATACTGTACACGGCTACCATGTAATCCTTGTGTCAGCTCTACTTTCCACTTGGTCCATAAGAGAATGCCTGTGATTAAATGTGCTTTCTACTGAAAAATGTTGCTGTTTCCTATTTAACAATAGTTCTCAAAGGATGAAGCACCCTTTGCTAGAGAACCTATATAATCAATGAGAGAAGTGTTTCACAGTCTATAGTTGACTGTATTCCACTGTATGAAGAAACATATTTGGCCACTCACAGCCCAAATGGCTTTAAGATATTTGTTCTTCTAAAACATGCAGTCTTGACCTACACTTAAAATGTGCTTAAGTTACATTGACAACCTTGTATGTGTAAAACCCTGTATCTCAAGAAAAAAATGTTTTTATGTAAATAGTAGTTATACTATCAGGGGTTGTCAGCAGCTAGAGATATCTCAGTCCAACAGAGCTAAAATGCATATGTACTCTTACTTGTCAAACCTTATAACTAGACAAAAGAACAAAAGCAAATCTAAGATAAGGCAAAGAATTGCGCCTACCAGTTTTCTGTGACTATATTTCTGGAGCTGCTCTTTAAAATCAAGTGGAATAAGATATTCAAAGTGGAAATGTTACATCAGCTGAATGCCAAATTTTAGCACCATTGAGTCCGAAAAGATCTGAACATATCCATATTTAAGTGCTACAGTTAATTAACTAGCTCTTTTGTAAAATAAGCATCACGCTATAATACTGTCCTTCATGTAAATGCATTGAATGAAATTTTTAGAAGAGGAACTGTTTTACTCGCCATTAACATTTATTGTCTATGATCCTTAGTCCTTTTTTCCTCCACCATAAATATTTAGTTTGTTTTTCGCTGATGGGATTAGACACAACACCCTTTTCTTTACTGGAAAAAAAAATATCCTCTCTCCTGTGCTGGAAAAACGCCATGTCCCCAGGGCTCCTACAGCATGTTAATATTGCTTGCCTTATTGGAGGATTATTACACTGAAGGATACCCTTAGTATTACAATGCATAATGTTGCTTTAAAAGATTAACCACTCCCAGAGATTGCTTCCAAACTAAGGAGGACAAAAAATAAAAATAAATAGAGCAAGAACAGAATATAAAATGACTGGCCAGGTTGACAGACCTGAGAGTTGTTTATATCCATCCTGAAGAAATTAGACACATCTGACTAAAGGACACTTAGGTTGATGGCATGATATCCCCTAGCAGGAATTAAAGGCAGGGAGAACAGGCTCATAATTTTTAGATGTGGAAATAATAGCAAATATATTCCTCCTAAATGGTGCATTGATGGAATGGTATTATTCATCTCTTTGAAACAATCACTCATGAGGAAATCTGAATTCATTACTTCCAGTTCCAGGATTGTCCAGGAAAAACACAGGCTGCTGAAAGAAGCAGTTAGTACAACCTGTCAAGATTCATTCTTTTTAGAGCTCCAACCTTCCCCTGATGCCATCTAATGGTTTCTTGAAATACCAAAATGTTTTTGCATTAGCAGCATTACCCATTGTGCTTCTGCTAAATGTATTTTGATGTCAGGCATATGCCTAGCAAGCCCTCCCTTTTACTCTTTTCTGACACAGAAAGAAAGAAAAAAAAATCCCTACCTTTTTTTCTGCTAAGGGTACACAATAGATGTTTGTAGACCTCAGACTAAAGGGCCTTATGACCACACAGAGGTTTGATTTGTGCAATGGGACTTTTAGAAAGAATGTTTGCTCCTAAACTAGTATGTTCTGGATATAATTTCTGCAACCTATGTGTGGGAAGCCTCCACCCGCCTCCCAAAAATGAAATATTGTGGGGGGGGGGGTATTAAAAGGGCTAGATAGAATATTTCCCCTAAAGGAGAAATGGGGGGGGGGAGTCTTAAGGGAGGCAGAAACTAGCCCCAGTCTCCCTGCCCTCAAGCAAAAACTGAGGAGGCCATTTTAGAAATGCAGATTTGGTAATCCAGCCACTACATAGCCCCATAGGAATCCAGAAGGTATAAAAACCCACCTACTCTAAACTCCATTTTGACAGTTGTTCTAGAATCACATGTGGTTGTTGGTTCTGCTTCATCAATAAAACAACTCTCTTTCCAATCAGCTTTCAGCCTCCATTTTATTTCCAATGCCTTTCTCCCAGCTTGGAACTGGTCCTGGAATTTTTCTTCCAACATATGTTAGCACATTTGTTAAAAACTATGAAAAGTTGGTACTACCAATTTAACAGCTGGTCTTTTTCTTCTACAAGTGAAGGTTAAGATGGGATCCTTTCCTATTGCATGTGCAGAAGCTAACTCCTAGGAGCTGCATCTTTATTTTATTTATTTATTCCACATTTATTACAACGAAAGTAACTCAAGAGAGTATACATAATACTCTCTCTGCCTCCTATTTTCCCCACAACAACAACCCTATGAGGTCAAATGGGCTGAGAGAGTGTGTGACTGGCCCCAAATCGGCCAGCTAGCTTTCATGCGGGACTAAAACTCCCAATTTCCTGGTTCCTAGCCTGGTGCCTTAACCACTGGACCAAATTGATACTGTTCTTTTATATACCATTAATCGATGAGGAGAATTATAAGGGTAGGCCAGGAAACACGCACAAATCCCTAACATCTCAGCATTATCGTACTTCGTACCCAACTCTCTCATTGTGGCATCTGTTGCTAATGCAAGGGCTGTTAGATGTCAGCATTGGAAAGAATTAACCTTTCATTCAAGTTTACTCTTTTAAAGGGAAGAGGGAAGAATTGCTCACAAAGAAATTTATTTACAAATATATTCTGTAGCCTGCTATTTCAGGCCTTTAAAAAACAAGCAGGAAGGATTACTCATAAGAAAAAAAAAATACTTACGTTTCCTAAATGTAACATTATATTTTACTCATCTTTATTTGCAAGCAGATTTATTTCAGAAAAGGTTGGTATTAGTTTTTGGGTTAGCATTACTGTTTAATGCTATATTAATGACATTTTATATTACAGTGTTACTTTCATTTGTGCACCACTTAGATCTTTCAGAGTTAAGTAATATATACATTTTAAAGTAAAACAAATTTCTGTTGTTGTAATATACTTATATTAAATCTTTGGTGATCTAAAAGGGTATATTCAGCTCAGGCTGCTGATAAAAACAGATATTGTAAACCTGAGAATGAACAAGAATGATCATCCAAATTGGACCAGGGTAAGTCATTCCTAGAAAAGTGCAATATTTGTACCATTCACTCTATGAAAAAGAAAATAACTATTCTGAGGTGAATCCATTTAGCATCAATCATCAAGAATACAGGAACAAGATGTCAAAAAAAATAGATCACAGACTAATATTTTGTAGAGCAGCCATGAAAAGCTTGAAAAGATATTCCAATGTCGCGATGTGTCCATATTTACAAAGATCACAATTGTATAAGCAACTACATTTCCTGTGCTACTATATGGAAGCAAAAGAAGCAGGATATCAAGATGACTTTGAATTTTCGAGAATATGCCTGGGTATCTCATGGACAGCCAAGAAAACCAGTTGATGATCACCAAACAAAACAACCCAGAGTTTTTGCTCAAGACACAAATGACCAGGTTCAAACTATCCTACTTTGGACACATTGTGTGAACAGACAGCTCCCTGCAGAAAGCTTTAATTCTGGGAAAAGTGGGAAAGAGAAGACAAGGATAGGTAGCAGCAAGGCGAAGGGATTCACTTACAGTGGCAATGAATGCACCATTGCAAGAGTTGAAGGAATAGATTGGAGATAAATTATCATGAATAAAAATCTATGTGTCTGCTAGGAGTTGAAAACAAGTTGATGGCACATAATCAGTCTTATGTGAATACCTATTTTAAGCTAAATTGTTACCATATTTATAATCATTTGGCCTTTCATAACTGATAGAAATATTACTTCTTGCCCCTTCTTCAACCACCAGATGTTATCTACGCAGCAGGTAACTTTATTTTATGGATATATAGCCAGCATTTAGCAGACAGGACATGCAAAGTCAGAAGCTTTGTTAGCATATGCACAGGGGTTTATTGTTATCCCATTAGGCTTCATGAAAAGTCATTGGTTGCCTAACTCTCATATGCAATGTTCAATCTACAAAGCAATTCCAAATTGCCTAGATATATGAACAATCACATTTTGCACAGTTCAAGATGCTGTGAGATTTACAAAGGAATCTCTAAAGTGTGAACAACTTGTGCAATTAAACAAACATGGGGCTGCCCTTGAAGTCCACATGGACAGTTCACGTAGTCCAGAATGCAGTGCCTCATTTATTGCCTGGCACTCAGCACCATGAACATATTGCAGCTGTCCTTCAAGCCTTACACTGACTTTTGTTTGATAAACTTTCAAGTGCAAATCAAGTCCTAGTTGTTTTTATACATTCCTGTACAGATAAGAGCCAAAGTACCTTCAGGACTGCATATCCCAGATGGAATAGACAAGCCTGACTCGGTCATTCTGCAAAAAAGATTGATAGTCACCTTTCAAGGAGGTGCATATTACGGAAGTTCTGTTTTTCTGGGCTGGCTTTGGGAACTTTGGGGAAATGGGTGATCCATGACACTTAGGAAGACAGCAATCATAACTGCATTTTGTTCAGTTTTATGGTTTGGTGTTCTTGGACGGATGGATGACACACACACACACACACACATACACAAGAGAGAGAGAGAGAAGATATAATAGAGTGGCAGACCACCAAAATCTAATAAATTAATTCATTTAAATATATACACAACAGATCATTTAGGGAGCTATCATGGATCTGAACAATTATTTATCAATACCCACAGCAGTCATCTATGGCCTAAAAAAGTGCAGAAGGTTTTTGTCCTTGTATATGTAACATACTTCATATAAGCCTAAGTAACAGTAATCTTAATTACTACTTGCCTTGTCCTTTCTAAGAGGTTTTAGAGATGACCATAGAACTACTGTACAGCTGGTGCAAAATATAGCAACTAGCATATTGGAGATTCAGTCAGAACAGTGCGTAATAACACAACTTTAAAATCACTGCCCTGGTGACCTGTACACCGATTGCTACTTTATATGGTGTAGAACCAGATAATAATAATTGACAATGTCTTGTCATAATGGAATCTCCTGTCCAGTTTGGACATGGTAAGAGACTCCTTAAGAGTCCATTTCACTTCTGCGCTATATGGGGTGTAGGCAGTTCAGGAGGCCTTGTCAAAAGATGCCTTCACTTTATGGAATTATTTCCCCCAGACATACATGTGACTGGCTTCTCATCAGCAGGTTATACCATTATGTCTTTGGCCTAACTGACTAGAGCTGCCATGTTGCTTTCTAATAGGAATGATTCTCTATTGGTGTGAAGTCTCTTAATTGCTTTGTCATCTGCCATTCACAATCTCTTAGGAGTAGGTCAACTCACAATGCTGTAAAAAAAAAAATGTGGAAACAAATGATTCACAATTATCCAAGGAAAAAGGGTCACAATATTGTGGCTCATTCATGGAGAAGTTAAATAACATCCTAGCAAATGGATTGAATGGAATGAGTTGAATGAATGGCAAATTATACAAGTGGGGCAAACCTTCTATACAATCTTTATTTTATTGTATTACTAGCCGATAACCTGGTGTTGCCCAAGTTTATCCCAATCCTGTATTAGATAGAAAAGGAATAAATTATATCTGTAGTGTGAACCATGAGCCGCCTTTCTTTCTTCTTGCTTCATCTTCTTTTTAACCTCATACCCAACCTTCTGTAAGGGAAGGCAATAGGCTCACTCATCCTTTTGTGAAAGATGGCCTCCAAGTTTATGTGTCTCCCACCTCCATCATCGGCTTCTACACCATAGGATCCAACCCAGGCAATCAAGCCACGCTCTGCTCTGTGACCCACTGCAGCCAATCACTGAGGCTACCTCTGCATTCCACCGAGCTCCCCTTGACCTGTCTCGATGAACACAAGCTCACTCACACACTCACACAGAGAGAGGGGTGCTAGGAGTGTCTTACCCCCATATTATTTGTTTCCAGAGAGTGAGTAAATCATCTGTGTACCAAGTTTGGTTGAAATTGGTCAAGGCATTCCAGAGTTATGCTGGAACATACACACATATATCCATTTATATATATAGATTATTTTATTTTATTTATTAAAAGATTTATATGAACTTTTTAAGCAATTCTGGGCAGCTTTCACTCTTTGGTATGAGACCTTTGATGTCTAAATAGTTAGTCCTCAACTTACAACACTTCATTTAGTGAACATTTGAAGTTACACGGGCCCTAAAAAAAGTGACTAATGACCATTTTCACACTTACGACTGCTGCAACAACCACATGGGTATATGATTAAAATTCAGAGTGCTTGACTCATATTTATGACATATTTATTACCTGTTCTGGGTCAGGTGATTGATCACCTTTTGCCACCTTCTGACAAGCAAAGTCAATGGGGAAGCCAGCTTTAAATAACAATGATGTTACTAACTTAACAACTGTGGCAAGAAAATTCACTTTTAAAATTCACTTAACAAACATCTCATTTTAGCAATAGAATTTTGGTCATAAATCAAGGACTACCTGTACCACAAAAGTATTTGAGTGTGAATAATGTTACTGTTCTTATAATTGCCATAGTTTCTGTAAAAAAAAATCAGATCAACAGCATGTTATATTGTGCCTTATCTATGCCCACTTGTGATACTAGCTTGTGGTAAGAACCGTAGTAGCACAGTGGTGAGAATGCAGTGTTGCATGCTAACTCACTGCTTATTTCCAGCATTCAATCCTGACTGGCTCAGAATTGACTCAGCCTTCCATCCTTCTGAGGTGGGTAAAATGTGGACCCAGATTGTTGGGGGCAATAGGCTGATTCTGTAAGCTGCTTAGAGAGGGCTGTAAAGCACTGTGAAACAGTATATAAGTCTAAGTGCTACTGCTATAGCTATTAGTTACTTTCAGTCATACCTAAAGCAAGGCAAGATTACATGCTTCTGGATTGGCTGATGTCTTTAGCCCTGTCTGAGGAAGGATGCACTTCCCATCCTAATCCTTCTATATATCTTTCTATATAGACAAGGCAGAATCCTGCATCATATGCATATCTATAGCATTGGAGCCCAAACTTCCAGATGGCCTCTCCTCATAGTTCTATTTAGATGTCAAAATGTTTCTTCACTTGTAAGGATATTGCATCTCCCAGCTCCTACAGGGTAAAAATTTTCTCTGTATGAAAAATGTGATTATTCCTCAAGTTAGGGGAATCTTGCGCCAAGCCTGTCTGCATGATTGGATAGTTTATACGTTGGAACAATTGTAGAGAAAAAAGATCAATCAACCTGCACAACTTTGTTCTGTAAACTCCTAAGCAGCTGTTCGTGTAGCAGAACATTTCTGTGCTTCTGCATTGAACACAATCGCGTATTCAAATACAATCACTTTAAACAGATGGCTGTATTCTCCAATGTACTCTTTTATGAATTGTATAGTGTCCAGGACTGGCAATATACGTATATATAATAACATCTCATGGTTTAAATGTTTCTAACCGTGCAAGGAGTAAGTAATAGTCAAGAAGAGAGACAGCAGGTTGTTTTAGCTTGGTAATTATTCTGGCTCCAGTCTTTTTTTGCCATCTGACGACATTCTTTATGCTGAATGGAGGTGTACCAATATGGTTTGTCAGGCCCCCTCTTTTCTTCCCCCTCTCCAAACAGAAGAAATATGCTTAAATGTATCTGTTGTATCTGTCAAGACTTCCCATTTGTCAAACTATTAGTGGACCGACTGTCAACATAAATAAATCTGTCCATAAATCTTGACAAGTATAATGATTTGTTGCATTTGAGATGTAAGTTCTCAACATCAGGCCCTTTTGATTTCTAACAGGATTGCCTTCGGAGCTAAATATTTCAGATGCCATCTTAATCGGGCCTCTCTCAAACAATTTCATGACTCTTCCTAGTTTATCTACGCTTACGAAGTTAACCTCTATTTGCTTCAAAGGCCACATAGAAAACACTAAGTTATATACTACATCTGGTGCCACACTTATCTTCACATATTGTATATACTGGACAAACCAGGAATATATACATGGCTCTTTCTCCTTCTCAGCAATTAATATTTTTCCAATAATACACATTATGCTTTTTAAAATGGATGTGTGTGTGGACTCATAGATTCGGAGAGTGGTCGGCCGATGCGCAGCTTGAATTGTGTCTATGACCCTACTTGATTGCTTAGCCTTTGCTAGGGTTTCCCACTCAAACGCCATGCAGCTAGTTGGAGCCACTGTGGGTCCAGATGTAATATCGCCCCCTGGCTGAGGGATGATGCTGACATGGGGATCCACCACGGGGTGCCTACTGATAGACTCCTCAGGTCGGCGAACCATTTGTTCTCTTGCATGTGGTCCATTGTTCAAAGAGAGGCTCAATTGCCACGTCTGTCCTCTACCGGACTGAGTAGGAAATTGGGGAAGAAGGGGTGGCACGGGCCCTTTTATATTGCACTCAGTCATAGATCTACTAAAGGATGGAGTAAATCCCATATGTTAATGGATCAGCTCTCCCAACTGGAAGGAGTTTTCAAGCATATGAGTTTTGCCCCATTTTACAACCTTTCTTGCCACAGTCATTAAGTGAATCACTAAGTTAGTAACATGGTTGTTCAGTAAATCTGAATTGGTAAATCCCCATTAGCTTTGCTCATCAGATCACAAAAGGTGATTGCTTAACTTTGCAACTTTGCAACTGTACATTCCAGTTGCCAAGCATTCAAATTCTGATCACATGACCACTGGCCGGGGTCGTAAGTGAGAAAAATGGTTGTGTCACTTTTTCAAACCCATTGTAACTTCAAATGATCACTAAATAAATGGTGGTAAATCAAGGCAATCCTGACAATTCCCCTCTCATTATTTCCTTACTTTTTATTGATTAGTCCAAACTAATATTTTGCTATATTTCATTTATTTTTATTTAACTTTCCTACTCCCAGTGATTTAGCGACACTGGACTAGGACAGAGACAGAATATGGTTGCTTTCTGTAGCAAATGTCTATGTCTCAACTCTTCAAGAATTATATTGCAGGGCTGCTTGGTTTCTAGATCTCCCATTAGAAAAGAAAAGGAATTGCACATTTGTACATTTTCTTACGCAACCAGCTTGCTTATTAATAAATAAGTCATCTATCTAGGTCTTTTATCATTTTTGATATAATGTGACATCCTCTTTTAGGATAGCCTGTTTAATTGACCAAACTAACCTTCTTTTAGTGCTCCCCAACTTGTTAATTTGCTTCTTGAACTTAAAAACAAAATTAATGATAAGGTGAC